>OZ059902.1:3940276-4070276 GCA_964057215.1 Oscheius myriophilus | reverse complement strand
AACAAAACAACAAAAAAAAAACAAAGAAGAATATGGGACCATTCTAGAGTAACTCGATTTTCGCCCCAAAACAGCTCAATTCCTCTCCGATCAAACCAATTTCTGGAGATTCTATAAGAAGTATACATCATTCGGCTCTATTCCAATCTAGCGTCGTTTGGCGGAACCTGTGGACCCAGCTGGGATGTGTGGACCCTGGGATGTGTGGACCGCGGGACCTGGGGACCCTGGGACCTGTGGACCGAAAAATCCATTGACCATCAGACCGATGGGATGTGTGGACCCTGGGATGTGGGGACCCTGGGACCTGGGGACCGTGGGATCAGGGGACCTTGGGAGCTGTGGACCCAACTAAGGACAGTGTTTCCGTACGAGGTGCACCGACTTCATCAACCAAGAGGCAGAGCTGGCCATCAGCGTTAAAAACCTTTTGGTCGCAGACGAAAAATTTCCGGTATAGAATACGGAAGTGCTTATTTGGAAGGCTTATGAAGTGCATTAAATAGGAAGAAAACGGATAGAAAGGTTGGTGATAAGTGTGGTTTGTCGTGCTTAGTTGGGTCCACAGCTCCCAAGGTCCCCTGATCCCACGGTCCCCAGGTCCCAGGGTCCCCACATCCCAGGGTCCACACATCCCATCGGTCTGATGGTCAATGGATTTTTCGGTCCACAGGTCCCAGGGTCCCCAGGTCCCGCGGTCCACACATCCCAGGGTCCACAGGTCCCAGGGTCCACACATCTCAGCTGGGTCCACAGGTTCCGCCAAACGACGCTAGATTGGAATAGAGCCCATCATTCGATTAGATATTGACCGAAGAGTTCGGAAACAAATTTCTAGCTGCTTAACTGTCGTTTGAGCCAAGTTATGATCGTTTTAAGCGCGCGCCGACCAAATTGGGCGCCGCCCCCAAAGGCGGCGGGCGCTGCTTGGTGGCGCAGTGTCAAGAGCCTCCCCCCATAAACAGACGGTCCGGGGTTCGGTCCCCCTCGGTGGCAAAATTCTGTTTTTTACTTGAACCAAAACCAAAACTTGTTCAAACTCCCTCCGATCACATCTATTTATTCGTAATCGAAGTTGACTATGAATATCTGTGTGGTTCTTCTTCTTTTCTTTAAGAACTTTTCTCCATATGCTCCTTACTGCTCGAAACCTTCAACGACGAGTTATTGGAGACCAAAGTGTTCGATCCAGTGGGTCCGAGCGCAGGGTTGGCGATGTTCTCCTTGCTATCAGAAACATTGATTCCGTTGATGGAAGGGTTCGATCCAGTGGCTTCCACGTTGTTTTCAGCCCCTCCCTCCTTGCTACCAGACTTTTCGGCCGATTTGTCAGCAGGATTTGCGGATTTGTCGGCAGAAATGGAGGAATTCGAACTGGAGGTACCCACCACGGTGCCTACGGCCTCCCCCTGGGGGCTGACTTTGTCCTTCTTGGCTGGTCCGATCGCTCTGGCAACCACATAGGCTGATCCTCGATTGAGCTTCGACTTCTGTCTCTTTTCGATCATATTTCCAGCCACGGCCAGACGAACAATCACCATTCGACCATTAGCATCAACCAAAAGAGAGGAGCCTGAAAAATCTCTTTTTGCTATGGAAAATGCTTGAATTCTAACCGAGATTGGGCACATTTCTCTCCAAACGATAGCCGGGAGCCGAGAAGAGGGTGATAAGACGGCGGGAGAAGCGCTCGTACCCGTGCATGGGGGGCTGGTGGCCGCGGACGATGAGGGAGAGGTTGTTGCGACGGCAGAAACCACGGATCTGGGGACGACCGAACATGTAGCCGATGCCACGACCACTCTCGTCACGGCGGATGTTAGGCTTAAAAATCGTTGTGAGTACGATACGGTTGAAAGGCGCGAACTCGTACAGTGCCATGCTAGCCGCAGCCCATGTGACTGCTTGGCGCAATGGTAGCGCGTTCGACTCCAGATCGAAAGGTTGGGCGTTCGATCCGCTCAGTGGTCAAAATTTTTTGCGGCTTGATTTTATCAATAAAAGCAGGATTCCAATAGAACAAAACATTCCTAGCATTTTTTAACGGTTTTTTTAATAAAAGCGATTAGTGATATGTGAAAACACTCTGCTTCTTCGATTGACAACTTATCACAAAAACACATAAGTAGTATCGCTTAGATCACTTTGCCCCGGTTTTTACAGATTATATACATTTGTATTTTTCCATATCTTACCTTAAATCTCCTGCTTCCTCTGACCGGATCCGACCACAAAATCCCAATAAAGTTGTCATCCTTGGTGATTTCCTTCTTAGTTGGGCGGGGAACCGCCTCAATCTGAGCCAGCGTCTCAATCCTCGGTGTCAATCCTCCATGCATGCAGAGAATCTTCTTCCCGATCAGGGCACTCATCGGCATCATGCTGCAAAGCAACTGTAATTATCGTGGCGAGGCCTAGAGGTGATGTCCCAGCGATAGCGCGCATAAATGCGGCGGCGGCGCCTAGCTGAACACCGGTCCTGTGGTGTAGTGGTTATCACGTCTGCTTTACACGCAGAATGTCGTCGGTTCGATCCCGGCCAGGACCTACTCTTTTGCCTTTTGCTTGCTATCATAACTCCTTTGTTTTACTATTTCGCGCTTCTCCTAGAGAAGTTAGAATTCTCACCAGAAGGTCTCCTCAAATGCTTCAAAGACTTTTTCATGATCCTTTCCAAAGCGACTGGAGACCTCGTTGAAGAAGGTGTAGTGTCTGCATACGTTCCCGTCCTCGTGGTTTCCTCTCAACATGAACATATTCGACGGAAAATTCACTTTCAGCAACGATAGCATCAAGTAAACCTGAAAATCATCTTTTCTGTTTGAATTTCATGTTTTTTTTCGGCCCAATTCCCAACTGGACAAGGGTAAATCGATAAATTCTGAAAGTTTTCTCCAAATGAGCGCCGATTTCTAATTTTTCTTACCAACCTCGGTACTGTGTCTTCCTCTATCCACATAATCTCCCAAAAATATGCTCTTCGTCCGGTTCGGCCACCCATTCGTCTGGAACCAGCGCCACAAGTCCGAGTACTGTCCGTGCATGTCGGCGTAGACGGCAATCGGTGGATTCAACTATCGATTTATCGAGTTTTAAACTATTTCTTATCTATTTTACCCGCAGGAGAGTACATTCCTTCTTGAAAACTTCACGGACAGCCTCAAGGATACGGATAGTTGTAGCAGCGTCGTAGGAGATCTCCTTCGGACCGATTTTCATAACCTGAAAAACCCATATTTTAAATCTAAAGAGCAATTGATTAAAATTCTGTGTTCTGCACATTCATGAAAGCAAAAAAGAAATTCCCATGCCGGGAATCGAACCCGGGCCGCGTGGGTGAAAACCACGAATCCTAACCACTAGACCACATGGGATCTGATTGTGGCCGCCCGCAGTGTGGCTTATGTCACCGCGTTTAACCCGATTACCAAAGATCGCTTTTTTGTCAAGAACCAATTTTGCTTTAGAAATTGATGTAGCCTCAGACAAAATGCATAAGATCCAATAGTAATGATGCACATTTAGGTACTCTGTTAAACGAAACAAGTTTCCTCCGATTGTTCTGGAAGTGATCATGCTCTTGCAGAATATCTAACCCTTTATTACGGAGTTGACAGGTCAATAATGTCCACCATATAAAATTGAAATTACAACGAATACAACTGGCTATCACTTTGTTTATCCTGTTTGTCAGGGCCGCGCGAACGCAGCCCCTCACGCAAAAATTTAGCTGTAGGCTAACTTCAACTCGAAGTTGCCTCACGGGTCAACCGGTCCTAAAGTGCAATGGACCAGCCTCACCATGGAGCCGACGCCTTCTTGATCGCGCCGAAACTCCCAGCCAGGTAAGTTTATGAGCGGCCAAATGCTGCCCCTATACCCTCTTGGGGTGGTTGATTAGCTATGGCTGCAGCGGGTGGAGCTCTAACCCGGCAGACAGCGCGAGAGTGATATTGCCGCGGCCTCTGCGTGTCTGTCAAATTCGAATCCAACTCTAAAGCTGCGGGAAAATTCGCGAAAAAGCTATTTTAAATGTTCAGTCCGAAACGGAAATGTCAAATATACTTTTTAAAAAGCTTTACGATTCGATTTTTTTCCATTTCAATGTTCTATCTCTCCAAATTAGATGAAATTTTCGTCAGTTATCTCCCATGTTTAAGTATTTCTAAATTAACACGTTATCATTTCCATTTCCAAGTAAATTCCGTTTCATTTTCGTACAAAACCATTGGTTCATAAAAAAAAACAAAAGAAAACGCTTATAGTCGCCTCTCCCCGCGCGCTATGTAAGCGTTCTTCTCGGCGCCGCCAATAGGTCCCATGTGGTCTAGTGGTTAGGATTCGTGGTTTTCACCCACGCGGCCCGGGTTCGATTCCCGGCATGGGAAATGCTTTTTTGCTTCATTCAGCAACTCTATTTCAGTAGTCCAATACTCCGTTTTCTACTTTTTCGAACGTTAAATTTTTCTCCTCAGAGTGTTTAAAGGTACTCACCACGTTGAGAATGTCTTCCATCGTGGATTGACCATCGATACCGTAATTCGCTAATGATGGGACGTTGGATTCAATGATCGTCAGAGTTTCATCACAACCGTATGAGACCACGGCCAAGCACGTGGCTCCTTTCATATCCAAATCACCGTCATGGCCCATTTCCACAAGAGGATTCAAGGGATGAGCGAGGTTCTTCACTGGAATCGTGAAACGGGTCATATCCACCTGGAATAAATCAATATATGCGGTTAAATCGATAAATTACATGCATCTTCTTCGGGAATGTCTCCTTGAAGGGGCGGAAAATCTCCCACGAGGCGGCTAATAGGAGAACGAGCTACAAAAATGCACATTTTGTGGTAATTAGATGTAATTACCACTTGTGAGAGGACGACAACGGCCACAATAGCTACCGAATAGTAGCCTGAGGGGGGAATTTGCTGTTGGGCTCGGCTCAGAAGAGCGAATGAGACGGTGTTGCAGAAATCCTCCGTGCAACAGCTGAAAATTACAGTGATCTTGTTTATTAAATTATTTTAGGTAGTAGTTAGTCTTAAATTAATCAAAATATCGATTTCTATTTCAAACACTGCTGAAAAATTCTGTATGCAAACTTTTCGCAATGGGGCGCGCTTTCTGTTCAAAGGGGCGGGTTAACGGAATTCTTCTTGGAAAATTATGACCAATTGAGGGTTTTATTCACATTCATTCATTAAAGAAGTTAAAATTACTCGTTTTCCAGCTCACGCTGCTTTGAAATGTGGTAACGCATGAGAATTAGCGGCGGAGCGCGCTTACTGCACAATGGGGCGGGACCGTGCGGCCAAAAGCTTCTAAAATCCATAAGCTCACCATCTTGTGTGATATTTGGAGTGTTCACAGCTGGAATTTTTGCAATTCCAACCGTAATTGTTGTTAAACTCCACTCTATATCGATTTTCCTTATTCTCCGGAACACTGACGATAACTTCACAGAACTTCATGAAATCACCGTCTTCTTTATAGAGCATTCCGTGGCATTGTATAGATTCTGAAGGAGTTTGCTTTCAGCAGAGGGAAAGTGGGCCAACCTGTGGTTTGAAGCAGAAAAAGTAGAAGACAAGTAGAGAGGAGAGGCCTCCCGACCATCGTCGGAGGGAGGAAGGCGGAGAATGAGGGGGAGAAGTGCGAAAAATGGTCACGTGAATATTCACGCACGTTTCGGACGAAATTAGCGTAGTTGAAAATCAGAGCAAACATGCTAATCAATCCAAAGCGTGACCAAGCACGTTGATAAAGCGGCGCCGCCGACACATCCTTGTGACTGCTTGGCGCAATGGTAGCGCGTTCGACTCCAGATCGAAAGGTTGGGCGTTCGATCCGCTCAGTGGTCAAAATTTTTTTGCGTATTGGAATCATCACGAATAATGTTTTCCAAAAATCTCCTGATCTCAAAAAAGTTTTGTAAGCTTCCAAACTACAGTCATTCGTCGATTACATCGATTTATTAAAAATTTTACATTGGCTTCATCCAAATGGGTTTTCAAACTTCTTCCAGATGTCGTCCAAAGCTGATTTTACATCTTTTGCTCCCTCTTTTATCTTATCCGTCAGCTTCATTTGCTGAAGTTTAACAAATTAAAGCATGAATTTCAAAAATTACCGAATATTTTGAATTACACTTGTCTCCATTGTTACAACAGCAGTAGGTCAATTTCTGTCCCATTAGCTGCATCTTGTGACAACCTAGGCCTGCCACCTTAATGTTGATTTCAGGGTTACGGTAGTTTGGAAAAGATACCATGCATCTGAAACTGGAACAACCGGCTTTTTTCACTCCATCGGTGACAGAAGCCGAGTCAATGGTAAGATTGTAGCAGTACTTTTTGAAAGAACATGTTTCAGAACCGGTGGCGAAGGGTTGACCCTGAATTTGAAAGTGAGTGTGTGAGTGTGTGAGTGTGTGAGTGTGTGAGTGTGTGAGTGTGTGAGTGTGTGGGTGTGTGAGTGTGTGAGTGTGTGAGTGTGTGAGTGTGTGAGTGTGTGGGTGTGTGGGTGTGTGAGTGCGTGAGTGTGTGAGTGTGTGAGTGTGTGAGTGTGTGAGTGTGTGAGTGTGTGAGTGTGTGAGTGTGTGAGTGTGTGAGTGTGTGAGTGTGTGAGTGTGTGAGTGTGTGAGTGTGTGAGTGTGTGAGTGTGTGAGTGTGTGAGTGTGTGAGTGTGTGAGTGTGTGAGTGTGTGAGTGCGTGAGTGTGTGAGTGTGTGAGTGTGTGAGTGTGTGAGTGTGTGAGTGTGTGAGTGTGTGAGTGTGTGAGTGTGTGAGTGTGTGAGTGTGTGAGTGTGTGAGTGTGTGAGTGTGTGAGTGTGTGAGTGTGTGAGTGTGTGAGTGTGTGAGTGTGTGAGTGTGTGAGTGTGTGAGTGTGTGAGTGTGTGAGTGTGTGAGTGTGTGAGTGTGTGAGTGTGTGAGTGTGTGAGTGTGTGAGTGTGTGAGTGTGTGAGTGTGTGAGTGTGTGAGTGTGTGAGTGTGTGGGTGTGTGGGTGTGTGAGTGTGTGAGTGTGTGAGTGTGTGGGTGTGTGGGTGTGTGAGTGCGTGAGTGTGTGAGTGTGTGAGTGTGTGAGTGTGTGAGTGTGTGAGTGTGTGAGTGTGTGAGTGTGTGAGTGTGTGAGTGTGTGAGTGTGTGAGTGTGTGAGTGTGTGAGTGTGTGAGTGTGTGAGTGTGTGAGTGTGTGAGTGTGTGAGTGTGTGAGTGTGTGAGTGTGTGAGTGTGTGAGTGTGTGAGTGTGTGAGTGTGTGAGTGTGTGAGTGTGTGAGTGTGTGGGTGTGTGGGTGTGTGAGTGTGTGGGTGTGTGAGTGTGTGAGTGTGTGAGTGTGTGAGTGTGTGAGTGTGTGGGTGTGTGGGTGTGTGAGTGCGTGAGTGTGTGTGTGTGTGAGTGTGTGAGTGTGTGTGTGTGTGTGTGTGTGTGTGTGTGTGTGTGTGTGTGTGTGTGTGTGTGTGTGTGTGTGTTTACTTCCGTCTAGTTTTTCCCAAGATGTAACACAGGTCAATTTTCTTACCGTCCTTGATCGACGTAAATTGGCCAAACTTCATTCAAACCAGGTCAGAACCAGATGGACTGGAACCGGTTTATTCTCTAATATTCAAGTTTTGGCTATTTGTAAACACAAAAACCATTTGGAAATGCTATAACAGCTTTGAAAATTCCTCCAATTAAATGAAATGCCTCACCTTTACATAAGTCCACCCGGTGTAGCACTCGATTGCGATGGCAGTGCCGGCGATGGCGGCGAGGAAGGCGATCGTCCTCCAAACAGGCATCGACTGACTCACGGTCGGTTGCGCTGTTACAATGCCACACTCTGATTCAGCGGAACCTTCGCGCCGATTTCGAACACCACTCTCACTGTTCGGCGATTGTAATGCTATAAAATAACCTTTTTACTAGGAGAATGGTGACAGCTGAACAAAAAAATGAAATAATGTGTAACGAGGCTAGAAGAAGAACAAGAGAGAGAGAGAGAGAGAGAGAGAGAGAGAGAGAGAGAGAGAGAGAGAGAACTGTGATATTGAAGCTGCGTAGTTTCCAACTTTAGTTGAAACTTATCTCTGTGCGGCACTAGCTCCAGCACCGCCTGCAGCAGCCTCCACCAACTTCTTCAGAAGTATCACCACTGCCTCCAGAAGCTCCACCTCTAACAGCATAGCTTTCACCACCACTAGCTGAACTTCATCCTCTGACTGAAACATAACCTCCTTCGCCTCCAGAAGACAGCTCCATCTGTATCACAACTTCCACTGCGTTCCATCACGTAGCCACCTCTCCCCCCTCCGCCTCCACCCTGGATAGACTAAGTCCTAGGAGAACAAGGACATTGGGCGTCATCATCACCAGGATGTCCATCAGATCCGGGCTGGCCGAGCTGAATATTGCTCCTAAATTACCGTAACCTTGTTTGATCTACCCCTCCAAGATAGTCGCCGGCTCTCATGGACCTGGTGGTTCAGGCGACTATTTGTTTTCCCTAATTGCGTGTGTGGTACCTCCTTGTCCGGGACGCATACGGGTGGCAACTCGTCACATGGCAACCCGGACGAATTGCAACCTTTGTCAGTGGTTTGCAATGTGTACGGATTTCACCGGGATACATTGCGATGGGCCAAATTGAAACGCGACGAATCGCAAAAGTCCGTATTTTAACTGAGACGGCTTTCCACCGGTTCAAATTGCAAGCTAGACGAATTGAAACCTGGACGATTGAACTGGGCCGTTTCGCAACCTAATTAGAATACATTTGCCTTTTCATTTTTGTTGTTTCGATAAAATAAATATCCTAATTAGGTTGCGAAACGTCCCAGTTGCAATCCGTCCCGATTACAAACAGTACTCCTTTCAAGGTGGCAACGTTCCGAAACGAGCTGAGCGCAATATGAGACCAGAGCGAAAAGACTCACTCGCAAAAAGGAAAGTTTCAAAACATCCAGGTTACAAGGCAGTTACATCACAATATGGCCGGGAGCGCAATTCGTCCGGGTTGTCATGTGTCAAGTTGCCATACGTATGCGTCCCCCTTGTCCAGGCTGATTTCCAGTCCAGGCAGGTGGTTCAGCCGCACCGGGTTGTCCGCGTTGATTCGTACTGGTGGTTTCTTCCAGTCCTGGTGGTCCCGCAGATCCTGGTTCACCGGGTTTGTCATCATATCCTGGGTGTCCGGGTGGCCCTAGATGCCTAGACGGAGTTGATCACCCCAGCCTGCCCATCTGAGCCAGCTTGTCCGTTGTTGCCAGTTGGCCCTGGGGGTCCATCAGTTCCAGGTGGTCCTGCGAGTCCAGGATATGTAATGCACTTCGACGTGAGGGCTTCATGTGCTTCGTCTTTTCCAACTGATCCCGCTTCTCCAGGGTTGCCGGCGTCTCCTAGGGTTCTGTCCACTCCTACCTCTCCAGGGGGACCAGGTGGGCCCGGAGGACAAGTGACTGACACGGCGGATCACTTGCACTGTCCTCTGCCTCTTTCAGTACTCCTGCTTCCCCTCCTACACAACCGTCTTGAGCTGTTGCATACCATCCATCTCTCCTGATCCTTGCAAGCAAACTCTCGAAGGCCTTCCTCTCCGTGGGCATTTGTTTCCGTCTAGCAGCCATCATCCTAGACCAAGCGTCGTTTCATTGAACCTAAAAAGGGGATTTTACTTATAGCGGCCTAAGGCTATCAATGAGCCGCTCTGCGGTCTGCAATAAATTTGTCTCAAACATTGCAAAACAAAGAATTTTCACTACTTGTGGCCGAAAGCCAAAATTCTGCCGATGTGCGCAGAAAGCTAAGATTGGGCCGCTTTGCGTTCGCTTTAAAAGTTTTACTTTTTTCCCATGAAGGCACAAATTCTTCGCTTATTTTGAGCTCTTACCCGCCTAAACCATATTTTTTAGGTCTCAAAGAGAAATTAGACGTTCCATACACAACACAATTATCCTCAGGAGTTTGTATATCTTTCACACTGTCTGTCTAAACTAGCCGCGATGAGATCAGTGAAACCACGGAAACTCGCGATACAATCTAATTTCTGCCGGTCTGGTTATAAAAGCCGTTTTATCCCTTGTCTGCCATTCGAGTCCTCCTCCATGCCTAGTTGGACTTACTACGTGGTGTCCTTCACCGTGGGCACTACTGCCATCGGTGTCCTATTGGCAGCCCTTGCTGTGGTCGATGTCGCCAATGATCTCCGCCAATTTGAGGTTCAACTTGGCGAGGAGCTTGGCGCTTTTCGAGTGAGTTACAGTAATCTTTATTTGAATCAAATCGATTGAAACTAGATTTGCTCAAGTGCCAAATACCGTATTCGCAAGCAGGACATATTCGAAAAATACCGTTTAAAAGTGTAATTTTACGACTTTTTGGGTAATTTTTGCGTTACAATACGAGAAACATTCAAAAGGCCGAATATTTTAGAGAAATTATGATCTTTCAATGAAGGAGATAAAGGAAAGTCTGTCCGTTGTTTAGAGGCTCAGACACTGCTCGTTGTTTAGCGGGCCAGACACTTTGCCCGTTTTTTAGCGGGATCACTCACGGTGGTAATACAAAAAACGGTATAACTCTGTTCGTTGTTTAGCGGAGTCAAATACTCTGCCTGTTGTTTAGTGGGGTCAGGCACTCTGTCCACTGTTTGCCGGGGTCAAACACTCTTCCACCAGTTGTTTAGCGGGTTCAGAAACTGGCCGTTGTTTAGCGGAGCCCGACACTCCGCTGTTTAGCAGGGTCTGAAACTTTGCCCGTTGTTTAGCGGGACCACGTAATGCAAAAAGGGTATATCTCTGTTCATTGTGGATGAAAATTCAAAGTTTAAAAATAAAAGTGTAGGTCATAGTAGTTCCTAACCGAATAATGACGTCAAAAAGCGAAAACTAGTAAACTAGCGAAACTGAACTGCGCTCCGCACCTTGGGGGCCGAATTTTGAAAGATACCGCAACGCGGCTCAAATTTTGGCTTTTGGCCGCCAGTGCGGAAATTCCTTTATTTGGTTTGAGGCGCCGTTCTGTAAGTTTGTAAGAGACCGCAAAGCGATAGCCTCAGGCCGCTGTAAGTAAAATCCTGTTTTCAGGTTCGATCGAACGATGCTTGGTCTGGGATGATGGCAGCTAGACGGAAACAAATGCCCACGGAAAGGAAGGCCTTCGAGAGTTTGTTCGCCAGGATCAGGAGAGATGGAGGGTACGCCACGGCTCCAGCCGGCGGCGGTGGAGGTGGAGCGGGAGTAGCTGGAGGCGGTGGCGGTGGAGGACAGTGCAACTGCGCCGCCGTATCGGTCTCCTGTCCTCCGGGCCCACCAGGTCCCCCGGGAGAGGCTGGTGAAGACGGAACCCCAGGAGACGCCGGTAAGCCGGGAGATGCAGGTGCCGTTGGCAAGGATGAAGCCCACGAAGCCCTCACGTCGAAGTGCATCACATGCCCGGCCGGACCCGCGGGACCACCTGGACCTGATGGTCCCCCAGGCCCACCTGGTAACAACGGACAAGCTGGCTCAGACGGTCAGGCTGGGGGAGCAGCTCCTCCCGGGCCTCCAGGACCACCCGGACCGCCAGGATCTGACGGCAAGCCGGGTCAACCAGGATCAGCTGGACCACCAGGACTGGGAGGGACCACCAGTACGAATCAGCCCGGACCTCCCGGGCCTGCAGGACCACCCGGACCTGCTGGGGCTGGAGGACAACCTGGACAAGGAGGTAACACCAACTCAAATAACAGAAAACAAATGGTTTTAGGCTCAGCCGGTCCCGGACCTGCAGGTCCTCCTGGCCCACCTGGAAAGGATGGAGGACCTGGTCAACCTGGAGGGGTAGGTCAAACAAGGTTACGGTAATTTGGGATCACTTTTCAGCCGGGCCAGCCAGGATCTGATGGATCTCCTGGAAGTGATGCTGCCTACTGTCCTTGTCCTCCTAGGACCCAGGCTATCCAGGGTGGAGGCGGTGGAGATGGCGGATACGTGACCGCACCCAGTGGTGGCGGTGGAACTGCAGCTGGAGTTGCTTTTGGTGGCGCTGGAGCTGGTGGGGCATCTGGAGCAGGAGGAGGTTCAACTGGTGGTGGTGGAGCTGGAGGAGCTTCTGGAGCCAGTGGTGGTGCATCATCCGGAGCTGGTGGAGGCTACTCCGCAGGTGGTGCCGGCGGTGGATCTGAAGGAGCTGCTGCATCGGGTGGTGCTGGATCTGGTGGAGGTCATGCTGCTGGTGGCGGAGGAGCTTCTGCTGGTTCGGCTGGTGGTGCCGGAGGCTATGCAACTAGTGGTGCCGGAGCAGCAACTGGAGGAGCTTCTGGAGGCAGCGGTGGTGCTTCGGGAGCATCAGCTTCATTCGGTGGTGCCGGAGCTGGAGGAGCTTCAGCTGGCTCAGCTGGTGGTGCTGCAGGCGCAGGATCAGGTCATGCCGCAGCTGCGGCACCATCAAGGGGAGCTGGAAATGGGGGTACAGCTTCAGGAGCTTACTCAGCCGGAGGCGGAGCAGCTGGAGGTGCCGGAGGCGGAAGCCATGCTTCCGCTGGGGCCGCCGCTCCAGCCCCAGCATCATCATCCGGAGGTTCACAAGGCGGTGGTGGAGGCTACTCAGCCGGTGGATCTGCAGGAGCAGGTAACGGAGGAGGCTCCGCAGCTGCCAGCGCTGCCGGAGCTTCTGCTGCTCTGTCAGGAGGCGCACCAGCTCCTGCAGCCCCATCGGGAGGAAACGGAGGCGCTCCTGTTTCATCTGCTCCAAGTGGTGGTAACGGTGGACACGGCGGAGCTTCAGGTACCATCTTTCAAGTGCTTGCAAAATACTTGGTGTTTCAGGTGGAATGGCTCCTGGATTCGTTCCTCCTGCTGGCTTCTCTGTCGTGGGAGGTGGAGCCAAGTACCCTACCAGATACTACTACTTCAGACGTCGTCTTCACCACTAGGCCATACCCGAGTAGATTCGCAGTAAATTGGAAGAGGTTGTTTTGTTGTTTCTTAAAAAGTGAGGAAAGAGGCTGACATGACATGGCCAGGCATATCTCTCTCACTCACTCACTCATTCACTCACTTACTCACTCACTCACCTCTCTCTCTCTCTCTCACACTCACTCTCTCACATCTCTCTCTCTCTCATAATTGCATATTTCTCCGCTTTCCATTTGCTCAAATGTTGTTGTCTAGTGAGATGGCAGAATCGCCGTTGAATCATCACGAACGCCCTCGAAGGGAGCCCATCGATTGATGAAGTCCGCCGCTCCCTCTTGATTTTTACATTCTGATTGTTTGTTTTACTGTTTTTATTAATACACTTGTAATTTTAAAGTTTTCCAATCGCTCCTATAGCGAAGCGAAATTTTGGTCACGGCGGATCTAAATACTACGCGTCTAGCAAGCAGTTCAGATACTAAAATGGCAAAATCTGGTTGTTTTACTTAGCCATGCTTTAGGTTGCATAATCATCAGATTCATATTTAAAGGTTACGCCTTATTTTTCATTGGGAAACCTCGTTGTTTGGTGAAAACACGGGCTTCTTTAGTCGAAAACACACAGTTGCAACTGTTTTCGGCCATTTCAACATTGCAGATCAGAGCGTTTGAAAGCCAAATCTTCGCTTTTTTTGTTATCGCAAACCTTTTAATGCCTAAGTGGCCCCACTTAGCGGCAGCGTTACATTTCTTTTATCCTACCGCGCGGCTCTCGCTGTAGTCAGATAGCGGCTGGCACAAATGGCATCGTAATTTTTTTTGCAGACCGATCGACCGCGTGATTTTTTTCGGATTCATTCCGCCGTGCAGTCAAAATGGATTTAAAGTTTGAGTATTTGACTGCTAGTAAGGTTCCCTTAACATTTGCTTACGAAATGACAGGCAAAATTGGTTGGATACGTTAAACAAAAAGAAAAAAGTGGGGGGGGGGGGGGGGGGGGTTTAGATTTACTTAGCAACGGCCCCCATTTTGCGAAACACCTGCGCCATAGCTACCTGCTCAGCGGTAGAGTTCTGCTTACTTTAGCCGAAATAACGATTTTCTTGCAATCTGTTGCTTTTAAATGCAAAAATACATAGGGTTCCAATACAGCTATGTGGATTGTGGGTTGAACTGCTATGCCACAATCGGCGCACATCGTTTGCATCATCCTTCGTTTTAAAACACTTCAAATAGTAACAATTTATCAAATGTATGTAAAATCTTTCAGTAGTTATTTGAATTTACCGCGAATCTGAACGATTACTGTAGGCGACATTCGTTGCAGGATATCTATTGAATGCAAACTCGTGACTGTCTTTAAAATCGATCAGCTCCTATATTTTTCACTTTAAGTTCGATTTTCTTTATCATTTCTGTTTAAATTTCAAATTTTATAGTAGAATAATTGTTCCAGGTCTCGCGTGTAACGCAGATAGCGTCTTGGAAGAAAGGGAGCAGAATGTCTCACATTCCTGTGCTCGGGTAAGTTTTACAGTCATAGTATTTGGTTTTTTACGTCAAACATTGAAGATTTCGGTTGGACTTGGTGTCAAAATGCTGGAAGCTTTTTTTAACAGTTTGGGTCGCGTGCTTTTTCAAACCTTTTCAATATTTTCTCAAGTCGAACAAGATTCGAATCAGAATTCTAAAACGGTTGTGTTTTTCTCTCCATGTCTTTCTTTTTCGAGTTATAATAATCAATTTTTGTACCAATTTTCTTATTCAGATCTCCCGCCGCCGCCGCCCCTCCTCTCGCCAAGATGACACGGAAGAAGAACAACCAGTGGGGGATGGGGAGAAGCTACCCCCCTCAACCGAATCCATACGATTATTACATGTGAGTTTTTTTCCTAGTCTTGTTTAGGACAGAGGAAGGACCAGGATCAAAATGCATGAATTGGTTATGCCCTGATGGATTTGTCATTTTTCGGAAAAACGGTTCGCCAAAACCCCGTATTTCACGACCTTTCTGCTTTACGCAATTTGGGAAGTTCACCGTCATTGCGTACCGGCCACGCACCATTGGCGGGAATTCAAAATTTCCCCTGCGGGGATTACGGTCGCTCAGTATGATGCTGTCGACACACGGCCTTTCCATCCTTACCGTTTGAAGGAACTCCAACATGCAAAAAAGCGGCCGTTGGCGCGGCCCATTCCAAACCGTGGTCCCGCCACGAATGCATTGGCAAGGTGCCAAGACTATCAAATGCGCGGTTTTTTGCAACTCAACGGTTGTTTATCAGCTCCTTTCGTGGCGGGACTCATTGTCCAGATGCAGAAAATGGGGCGGGGCTTGTCAACGTTCCACTTCCGTTTTTGACGTGACCCGAGTTCCCATTTGGAAAGGCCGTGGACATGGGAAAGTTGATTGTTGTAAATTGTGTATTTTTTCATATTTTTGCCACATTTTTTCGTATTTCATTAAGAAAAGTAAATCAGAGTCGTAATTTTAACGAAATATACCGGAAAAAAGCAAAAAATTAGATAAATAAGGTTTTTTTCTTACCCAAGGGACCCCATTTAGGTTATAATGGCACTGATCCTTGTGTTTACATTTTCTTTGGTATGTATTAACACTTTTAAAACATATGTGCTCTTTTCAAGGCAAAAGCAAGGGTAGAACTCTTCAAACCCTACAAATATCGTGATTTCGTTCGATTTTTCTCATAAAATGAATTTATTACTCGGTTTTTCACTTTATACCACTTTTATTTGCTGTATTAGACTTGTTTGAACCGTGAAATAAAGAAAGAGCCGCCCATTTATGCGATTTCAATTGTTTTTGAGCCGCGCGGCGGCTGCGTCGCGGCTCGGCCGACGTTTCCATTAATTACCGCCTACTTCCCGTCCAAAAAGGCCGTGATTTTTCTGCGGTTTACACACTTGGGGGTGTCCAAATTCAGTAAAAGGGCAAGAATTGACGAAATTCTGTTGATTTTTTTTTGTTGAATGGATCGGGTGACTGTGAAAGAAACGCCCCTACCTGGTAGTTACCATTTGGAAAAACCGTTTTGATCATGTTTAATGTCACCCCGGGGCGCGTAATTGCGCCATATTTTGTTGTAACTGCGCAATGACGATAACCTTTGTGTGACCTAGTAAATTACTGTCAATTACGGCCGTGTGGTAAAACTAGAAAAAAGCGGTCATGTTTATAAAGCCAAATCATAGCCCTGCAGGGTCCGCCAGCTGACGTGCGCATCCTTAACTTTTAGGCCTTAAATTTGGGCAGCCACCCTTAACATTTAGCTTTAAGCCGTCCCAGCCTGCTCGGTTTTTACCCCTGCTTTGGTCCTTTTTGGGAGAGCTATGCCACAGCGCGTGCGGGACGGGCCGGCCCGTCTTCTTGGGCCACCTAGTCAAACTTCCACCCAAACGACCCAGGTTCGATCCCGGTCGGTGACCTTTTTCCCGTAAAACTGTTATATTTTTTAAAGCAGTTTAAACATACAGGAAGTGTAAAACATGGTTTGTGAAAACTGGGGGCATGCTTCGAAAGTTCTAGGTTGTTTAATTAATATTGTTACCTGCCGAGGGAAGAAATGCATAATTCTTTTTTTTAAAGAAAGATTTTTTCCGCTTTCGCCGGTAAAGTCGGCATTTTCGCCGCGACGCCGCGTTCTTGTTATTATTTGTTTTGATCACCTGATTCCACCATAGCGCCGCGGAGATTCAAAAAGTCCTGGAGGTGAATAGAAGCTTTTTTTACGAAAATTGATTTTTCAACAGACACAAGCTGAAAATTCAAAGAATGGCGGTTTTTTTTAATCTTCTGGTGCCAAAATTGCGGCGTTTTCTCGCATTTTCAGTTTAAAAATTGTATAAAATGTCTATATTTTCAGGGCACCGGTGCCGAATGCCCAATGGGACGAATCTTACGCGTACGCTCCCTACGGACAGCACTACCACCACAACGCCATCCGTCCGTCCCAATGGAATTCCGCCCCTTGGCACGGCGAGGATAACTGGACGCAGCCCGGTCCGTCACGGAGGTTGGTAGTTTTAGATTTTCCATTCAGACCTACAATTTTATAATTTTTCGTAACATTTATACATGAACAAACTACATGAGGGGGTCCGTTTCGCGCGGCTCCCACATTCGACGAGTAACACGAGCATAGCTGGACGTGACGTGCTCGGGATGTTAACAAAAAAACTAAAGGGGGCTTACGTTGCCCCCCGAGGCACCATTCGGGGGCATACGTATCCAGCCCCCAAACGCAGCATGTCCAGCTATAAACACGAGTTCCCCTTCTTGTCATTTGAAATTTAAATTAACGTTTTTTTATCGTTTAAAATTGGCAAATTCTCGGGAGATCGATCGTTCGATCATCGGAAAATTTTCGTTCGATCATATAGTTCTAGCTATTTCTACTTCGGCCGAAAAGTGGCCACGCCCCTTTTGCAGCCCTCTATTTGGATGTAATAATGGGTAATTTGAATATCAACATCAGTATAATCTCACTCATTCCCAAAATTTACGCTAAATCATTACGCCATTCACGCTAAATCTTCACCACCGAGCGGTCGGTTCTCCCTTCGCTCCACCGCCTAGCTGAATCCGGCCCCAGAACCTCGTCAAGGAGGGACCGTTATCGGCACAACTTCCAGTTGCTGTGAGTGATCGACTATGCAAGCTTCTGCTCAACGTCAACCTGCACGAGAAGCACTGGGATCCGCCGGCAGAGCAACAACACCAGCTCCAGAACTACAATAATGATCCAGCCGTGATTCGGGAGTAAATATTGTATATTGTATTGTACTGAAGTAGGATTGGCGGACCATATAGCCTATTTCTTATAAGGACTATTTTTTCCAAATTGAACATTCCTAGTCTGGGCACTGAGGGAAGAAATCAAATGCGCCGCGTCAAGCATTGAAAAATTCGCGGCCGGCCCGGGCCGACAAAATTTTTGGGAGCGGGCCGGCCCGAAATGCACTACGGCCGGGGTTTCAAGGGCCGGGCTACTTGGAAAATTTTGGTCGGCCCGTCCCGTTCACTCTAGTCTACCCAGTCAAATTGTCAGCCACACGACCAGGGTTCAATCCCGATCGGTGAAAAACAGTTTTTGTACAGCTAGTTTCGCCAACTCAGAAATCATCAGCCCGTCCAGTGATTTGAACTCCGACCAAAGTGAAATTGACGGCTCGTAATTTCCAAAAACGTATCTTGAAATCAAGTTATTTTAATTTTATTTCCCTTTTATAGGCAACACGCCCATCCCTATGCCTACCACAACGCGTTCCACGAGCCCTCCTACCCGCCACCGCCGGATTTCAGCCTGCCCGCCGTCGATAATGGTAATTTTAATATTTTATTTATTCTTTGTTTGACTTTTTAAGGCTATGATGACAATAATATCGTGCCGGGGCCGATCCGTCTCCAGAGGGAAGTGCAGAGGGCCAAGACGAACGCCGAAGAGCGGGTGATTCCGGAGAAGCTGAGGGTGGACAGCGAAGTCTCGGCGAGGAGGATCATCGTCCGCTGGTCGACTTCTTCGCTTAAAAGTGAGTTTTTCGTCAAACTCAACTCAACTCTTTTCCGTCGTTTCGTACGGACCCCACCGCTGCCTTTTTGGGGGCCACCGACCTGGTATCAATTTTTTTTTTTTGGCACATTTTTGTATCGACGCCAACCTCCTAGGGAGGCCCCACACCATTCATAGTCGGGCTGGCGCCCATGAATGAATAGTCCCCGGGGTTCTCACGGGCCGGGCCGGGCCAGTTGGAAAATTTTGGTCGGCCCGTTCGGCCCGTTTTCCCTGGACTGCCCAGTAAGAATGCCACCCACAAAGGGTTCGATCCCGGTCGGGGACATTCTTTTTTATACGACTAATTTTGACGTATATGTTAGTAACAAACATTATTAAGTGAATTAAGTTTATAAAATTATTGTACTGATTTATACAAAAATAAAAAATTTAATTTTTCATACCCGGGCCGACCGGGCCGGGCCGTCCCCAAAAATCCCTCGGCCCGGCCCGTCATTTGAGAGCCCTGGTTTTCCCGGGCCGACTTTAAAAACAGCCTCGGGCCGTCCCGCTCCAGCCAGTTTACTCGCACCACCTAGTCAAACTGTAACCCACGCAACCAAGGTTCGATCCCGGTCGGGGCCCTTAATTTTGCTAACTTACAATTAGTTTATTTATGTAATACAAGTTTTATAACAAGAGGAAAGATTAACCACGAAAAACGCAACAAAATGCCACAGTGAAACTGGCTGGTATGTGATATAGGTTGGCGCTATTGACAGTGAGCACCATGGCTGGACAGCTATCAGTTGGGGGTCTTGATGCGTAAGCCCTCCAAATGGTGCCTCGTAGGCGTCGTAAGCCCCCCTTTAATTTTAGTTACAATTTTCAATCGAACACCGAATTACGTAGGTACCACAAGCACTTTATGTCCACCTATGGTGAGCATCCCTATTGTAATAAAATGCATACTTCAAAAAATTAATTAAAATTCATACGCATCGGTCCGTGAAAAATTTAGGAGCGGGCCGGCCAGCTGCCATGTTTGTTCATGGGTATTTCGTGTCACATGAGTGTCAATTGGATTCAAAATGACGTCGTTATGACCGTTAACTCAAACCTGACGTTGTAATGAAAATTTGGAAAGACGACCCATGGCTTGTCATAGCTGCATAAATAACGTTTACATGTAATTTTTCAAAAATTAATAGTTGTTGGTCTATATTGGTCATGCTGGATGCAAATTCTTTTTACTATATATTATTTTCCAGCGAACGTCCACTACCTGATCACTGTCACTTGCATCGCCGTCGGCAATGGCGCCAAGGAGGATAACATCGGTCGGTCGTGGAGTTTCCAGCAGCCGTGGACGCAGACGCAGCGAGAGCTCAAGACGACTCCAGGAAATACATACACGTAGGTTATAATTGATGTTGAATATTGAAAATCTTTGGGATTTTCATTAATTTTGGGTTGGATATATGGGTTTTGGACCCTTTTTGGTAGAAAAAGTTCAAAGTTACGCATTATTTTAAGGATCCGGATCGAGTGTCGAGAAAACGCGGAGCCGCACACCCTCATCGCCAGCGCCAATATTGACATCAAAGCCTGTAAGTCTCCATAATTTTCAATTTATTACTATTTTTCAGGCTTCGACATGGCTGAACACGAAGCTCTCTACGCCAAGGCTGTCGCTTTCGCCGGGAACAGTATGCACCCCTTCGATTATCTTTACAGGTAAATTTTGAAGAAAATGGTACCTATGCTATAATTTTAACGAGTTGTGATGCTGTCTCGCGTTACGTACTACTTTTGTTTGTTTGCAAACGGGGGTTACGGTAGGGAAAGTTCTTTTTCTTAACAAAATTTCATTTGTTTGAAAACCGAGGGGATGCCCCAAAATTTTTCCTAGTGTACGGCGGGGACGGGCTGCCATAAAGGCAATCTCGTTTAAAGGACTGTTTTTAAAATTGGAAATATGCCAAATTCCCAAATCATTAAATTTGAGACTAATTTAGGCACGAGATAATATGTCAGACTAATTTAGGTACGCGTCACCTTTTATACCCCTTTACCGGGGTCCAAGTTTTGGCGCCGGGGCATATTTGAATCCCCGCCGTGAACGGTATGTTGTCCAGGTATGGATGGCAACGGGCTGTCCCGACCCGATTCTCATGTTCAAATTCAATGTAAAAATAAAAAATAGGCGGGCCGGCCCGTTCCCAACATTTTCTGGTCCCGGTCCTTAAATTTTGACATGCTTGGTCCTAGCCATAATTGTACTATTACGGCCAAACTTGAGATGGTTCTGGCGTGTTTAAGCAGGCGAGATGTCGGGCTGACCCGCTGTCGTACTCTGTTCTGGTCAGGCAACGGCCAAAACTCGTCAATACTGCACTTGTTTTGGAGCGAGCCGAGCACCTCACGGAGACTGAAGTGCTAGAAATCTTGGAGCAATGTGTCCAAACAGTAGTGTTATTATACTTTTTATTATTGGGCAACTTGCTAGCACACGTACTTGATCCCGCAAGCTCTGCACCAGTATCCGCACTTGCCGGAGCAGCAACCGAAGCTGCGGCAGCCAGGAGGAAGGCATTCCCTCTTAACGCGAATCAGCGGATTCTCCTTGACTGATTCCTCAGATCCGGCGTTTTCGGCCTGATCAGCCAAAGATGCGGAAAACAGTACCAGGACGAACACCAGAAGGAGGAGCTTCATTTCTGAAAGTGCTTGAATTCAAAACTAAGGCTGAGACTTTTCGGGGAAAGTTTTCGGGGTAGAAAACTCTGCGAAGAAGGCCACTTCTGATACCTGGAATTGAAACAGGGGGTTTATATTCTTTCAAATAGCGGAAAAACCCTTCAACACAAACAGTTTCTGGGCTCCTCGCATGACATGTGCCTGTTTAAACCATGTGAAGTGTAATGAGAGGCGACATGTTATTGACCAGAAGGAACAAAAATCGCCAGTGTTGCGATAACCAATGTGAATTATTGGTTTTCGCTCAACCTACATATTTGCTGCCAAAACTACTTCGACAAAGAGTTCCAAAATTTCGCTGTTGTTCTAGCATGGTGTATAGCTTATGTACCTAGCCAAATCGCGGCCGAAGTAATATTGGCCAAGAGTATATGAACCTTTATATCATTTTGGAGCATACGTGGACAGTATTTCACGGCGATTCTACCAGTTTCCACAGCTGAGTGGAAATTCCAATGGTTGGTGTCTTGGGGCCAAAACCGGAAAGATTGCCGAACGGAAATTTTTCCGGCTCCTCGGGTCAAAATTCCGCTTTCCTTTACCGAATTCCCAAAAACTCCCTTCACTTTGGCGGAAACCTCATACATGAACCGGCTACGCGTGGGTCCGTATTGCGCGACCCCCCCTCCCCTCCCATTATGCATACGACGTGTGGCGCAAGTCCCCCAAGTAAGAAATTCGACGGCGCGGCCCCGTCAACCGAAAATCACGGTAGATGTTTTTTCTGTGTGAAGCCTCCAATTTTTTGGAGGTCGGGCTTGTTGTTTGACGTACCGATAATTTGTGAAGGGGGGGGGGGGGGATAACGTACCTCCCCTTACCCCTTCGGGCTCAACATACCCATATACACGGCAACCCAATTTTCGATGTGGAAAATTCTCAAGTCATGGACCATGTCACTCCCGGGCCGGCCCGCGAATGAAACACACAATTTAAAATACAGTGTGCACATACGATGAATGATTTATTGAAAGCATTTTTGGCTAGCATTTGTACTTAATACCGCAAGCTCTGCACCAGTAGCCACACTTTCCGGAGCAGCAGCCGAAGCTCTTGCAGCTTTCCGGGAGACATGCTCTCTTCACACGAACAAGTGGATTTTCTTGGGCCGATTGGTCAACATTTTCGTTCTGATCGGCAAAAGATACAGAGAGCAGTGCCAGGGCGAAGATCAGAAGGAAGAACTTCATTTCTGAAAGTACAAGAATGTGGAAACTGCCTCCAAGGCAAAATTTTTTGGCGGAAATGTGCAGCAAAACGTATCAATGAAGAAGATGTGTGACACTTTCGCTATCTGAAAATCCCGCGCAGAAGGTTTATATATGCCTTCGAATGGCCCAAAAACTTTAAATTAAACTGTTTTTGGCTCCGCGTGATCGATGCCTGTTTGTTAAACTCCGTGTGACGTTGTAATGAATGTTGACATGCCAAAGGTCAAATGGAACAAAAAAACATCACCGTTGACTCATTGGTTGGCCTTCAGAACCATGCGTATTGCAGTACAAGACGATTCTGTTGTCTAGTCCTCACAGAAATTGCGATGATTTCACTTAGGTTCTAAGGCTGGGATTCGAACAGTTTTCAATCCGTCTTCCTACCCTGGACCGCCGTTTCCAGCCACGCTCTTTGTCGGCGGGCTTCTTTTTTGTATTCTAATACTTGTATGATAACAATTAGCACTACTAGTTTGACCCGTTATTTTACTTAACTACTTCTCAGACCAAATATACCTAAACATGGTGGGGCCGCAATGTCCGAGCCCCCATGTTAAACTCGGCTCATATGTTCATGGGTTAATGTGGGTTACCCACTTTTGTGTCACCAAGGTGCTATCAACCAACAGTGTTATGGATAAATGATTTATTGAAAGGCAGTCTTGTTAGCACTTGTACTTGATGCCGCAAGCCCTGCACCAGTAGCCACAGTTGCCAGAGCAGCAGCCGAAGCTCTGGCAACTTGCAGGCAGGCATCTCTTCACGCGAACGAGTGGATTTTCTTGGGCCGATTGGTCAGCATTTCCGCGCTCATCGCCCTGAGACACAGAGAACATTGCAAGGACGAACAGCAGAAAAAGGAGCTTCATATCTGAAAGTTCAAGAATGTAATGGATAAGCTGAAAATTTTGGGGGAAATGTTCAGGAAGGCGTGTTGATGAAGAAGGTGTGTGTCTCTTCGAATATCTGAAAAGTGCTCAGAACGTTTATATACCTTCTAACGGCACAAAAAAACTTTAAATTAGACTGTTTTAGGCTCCGCGTGATATGTGCATGTTGTGTTAAACTCGTGGAAAGTGTAATGAATGTTGACTTGTCAAAGGTCAAACGGAACAAAAACCCAACCGCTGTGATGACCAGCGTGACTCATTGGTTTTCTGGGATGGTTCAACCCCAAGCCACGGCGATTCTGTAATCTTTTCCTCACGGAAACTGCGATGGTTCGATCTTTGTCCTAGAGCTTCTTTTTTGTACAACTAATATTTTATGTTAACAACTAGCACTACTAGACGCGTGGTATCAGAACTCGAAGACTATAGTCTTTGCCCATGGACCTTGGAAGGAGTTTTAATGAACCTACGCATCTAACGGGCTAATGAGCGTGCGAACCATGGAGCCGCAGACAATTTTCCGGGTCAAAGGCGCACGCCGCTATTACAAGATCTTTCGGCGAGGGGTATAGCTTAAAATTTATATGGGAAGGGCTAATTGCTAACAAGTTTACGGTAGTTTGCAAGCTCTGCACCAGTAGCCACATTCTCCGGAGCAACAGCCAAAGCTCTGGCAGCTAGCAGGGAGGCATCCTCGCTTCGAGCGAACCAGAGGGCTCTCCTCGGCTGATCGAGCAATGTCTAAGTTGTTATCACATATCTTAAACAACATGGGTTTTTATTTTTTCACACAGCTGTAAAAGAAACATTTATGCACCCCTTCGATTATCTTTACAGGTAAATTTTGAAGAAAATGGTACCTATGCTATAATTTTAACGAGTTGTGATGCTGTCTCGCGTTACGTACTACTTTTGTTTGTTTGCAAACGGGGGTTACGGTAGGGAAAGTTCTTTTTCTTAACAAAATTTCATTTGTTTGAAAACCGAGGGGATGCCCCAAAATTTTTCCTAGTGTACGGCGGGGACGGGCTGCCATAAAGGCAATCTCGTTTAAAGGACTGTTTTTAAAATTGGAAATATGCCAAATTCCCAAATCATTAAATTTGAGACTAATTTAGGCACGAGATAATATGTCAGACTAATTTAGGTACGCGTCACCTTTTATACCCCTTTACCGGGGTCCAAGTTTTGGCGCCGGGGCATATTTGAATCCCCGCCGTGAACGGTATGTTGTCCAGGTATGGATGGCAACGGGCTGTCCCGACCCGATTCTCATGTTCAAATTCAATGTAAAAATAAAAAATAGGCGGGCCGGCCCGTTCCCAACATTTTCTGGTCCCGGTCCTTAAATTTTGACATGCTTGGTCCTAGCCATAATTGTACTATTACGGCCAAACTTGAGATGGTTCTGGCGTGTTTAAGCAGGCGAGATGTCGGGCTGACCCGCTGTCGTACTCTGTTCTGGTCAGGCAACGGCCAAAACTCGTCAATACTGCACTTGTTTTGGAGCGAGCCGAGCACCTCACGGAGACTGAAGTGCTAGAAATCTTGGAGCAATGTGTCCAAACAGTAGTGTTATTATACTTTTTATTATTGGGCAACTTGCTAGCACACGTACTTGATCCCGCAAGCTCTGCACCAGTATCCGCACTTGCCGGAGCAGCAACCGAAGCTGCGGCAGCCAGGAGGAAGGCATTCCCTCTTAACGCGAATCAGCGGATTCTCCTTGACTGATTCCTCAGATCCGGCGTTTTCGGCCTGATCAGCCAAAGATGCGGAAAACAGTACCAGGACGAACACCAGAAGGAGGAGCTTCATTTCTGAAAGTGCTTGAATTCAAAACTAAGGCTGAGACTTTTCGGGGAAAGTTTTCGGGGTAGAAAACTCTGCGAAGAAGGCCACTTCTGATACCTGGAATTGAAACAGGGGGTTTATATTCTTTCAAATAGCGGAAAAACCCTTCAACACAAACAGTTTCTGGGCTCCTCGCATGACATGTGCCTGTTTAAACCATGTGAAGTGTAATGAGAGGCGACATGTTATTGACCAGAAGGAACAAAAATCGCCAGTGTTGCGATAACCAATGTGAATTATTGGTTTTCGCTCAACCTACATATTTGCTGCCAAAACTACTTCGACAAAGAGTTCCAAAATTTCGCTGTTGTTCTAGCATGGTGTATAGCTTATGTACCTAGCCAAATCGCGGCCGAAGTAATATTGGCCAAGAGTATATGAACCTTTATATCATTTTGGAGCATACGTGGACAGTATTTCACGGCGATTCTACCAGTTTCCACAGCTGAGTGGAAATTCCAATGGTTGGTGTCTTGGGGCCAAAACCGGAAAGATTGCCGAACGGAAATTTTTCCGGCTCCTCGGGTCAAAATTCCGCTTTCCTTTACCGAATTCCCAAAAACTCCCTTCACTTTGGCGGAAACCTCATACATGAACCGGCTACGCGTGGGTCCGTATTGCGCGACCCCCCCTCCCCTCCCATTATGCATACGACGTGTGGCGCAAGTCCCCCAAGTAAGAAATTCGACGGCGCGGCCCCGTCAACCGAAAATCACGGTAGATGTTTTTTCTGTGTGAAGCCTCCAATTTTTTGGAGGTCGGGCTTGTTGTTTGACGTACCGATAATTTGTGAAGGGGGGGGGGATAACGTACCTCCCCTTACCCCTTCGGGCTCAACATACCCATATACACGGCAACCCAATTTTCGATGTGGAAAATTCTCAAGTCATGGACCATGTCACTCCCGGGCCGGCCCGCGAATGAAACACACAATTTAAAATACAGTGTGCACATACGATGAATGATTTATTGAAAGCATTTTTGGCTAGCATTTGTACTTAATACCGCAAGCTCTGCACCAGTAGCCACACTTTCCGGAGCAGCAGCCGAAGCTCTTGCAGCTTTCCGGGAGACATGCTCTCTTCACACGAACAAGTGGATTTTCTTGGGCCGATTGGTCAACATTTTCGTTCTGATCGGCAAAAGATACAGAGAGCAGTGCCAGGGCGAAGATCAGAAGGAAGAACTTCATTTCTGAAAGTACAAGAATGTGGAAACTGCCTCCAAGGCAAAATTTTTTGGCGGAAATGTGCAGCAAAACGTATCAATGAAGAAGATGTGTGACACTTTCGCTATCTGAAAATCCCGCGCAGAAGGTTTATATATGCCTTCAAATGGCCCAAAAACTTTAAATTAAACTGTTTTTGGCTCCGCGTGATCGATGCCTGTTTGTTAAACTCCGTGTGAAGTTGTAATGAATGTTGACATGCCAAAGGTCAAATGGAACAAAAAAACATCACCGTTGACTCATTGGTTGGCCTTCAGAACCATGCGTATTGCAGTACAAGACGATTCTGTTGTCTAGTCCTCACAGAAATTGCGATGATTTCACTTAGGTTCTAAGGCTGGGATTCGAACAGTTTTCAATCCGTCTTCCTACCCTGGACCGCCGTTTCCAGCCACGCTCTTTGTCGGCGGGCTTCTTTTTTGTATTCTAATACTTGTATGATAACAATTAGCACTACTAGTTTGACCCGTTATTTTACTTAACTACTTCTCAGACCAAATATACCTAAACATGGTGGGGCCGCAATGTCCGAGCCCCCATGTTAAACTCGGCTCATATGTTCATGGGTTAATGTGGGTTACCCACTTTTGTGTCACCAAGGTGCTATCAACCAACAGTGTTATGGATAAATGATTTATTGAAAGGCAGTCTTGTTAGCACTTGTACTTGATGCCGCAAGCCCTGCACCAGTAGCCACAGTTGCCAGAGCAGCAGCCGAAGCTCTGGCAACTTGCAGGCAGGCATCTCTTCACGCGAACGAGTGGATTTTCTTGGGCCGATTGGTCAGCATTTCCGCGCTCATCGCCCTGAGACACAGAGAACATTGCAAGGACGAACAGCAGAAAAAGGAGCTTCATATCTGAAAGTTCAAGAATGTAATGGATAAGCTGAAAATTTTGGGGGAAATGTTCAGGAAGGCGTGTTGATGAAGAAGGTGTGTGTCTCTTCGAATATCTGAAAAGTGCTCAGAACGTTTATATACCTTCTAACGGCACAAAAAAACTTTAAATTAGACTGTTTTAGGCTCCGCGTGATATGTGCATGTTGTGTTAAACTCGTGGAAAGTGTAATGAATGTTGACTTGTCAAAGGTCAAACGGAACAAAAACCCAACCGCTGTGATGACCAGCGTGACTCATTGGTTTTCTGGGATGGTTCAACCCCAAGCCACGGCGATTCTGTAATCTTTTCCTCACGGAAACTGCGATGGTTCGATCTTTGTCCTAGAGCTTCTTTTTTGTACAACTAATATTTTATGTTAACAACTAGCACTACTAGACGCGTGGTATCAGAACTCGAAGACTATAGTCTTTGCCCATGGACCTTGGAAGGAGTTTTAATGAACCTACGCATCTAACGGGCTAATGAGCGTGCGAACCATGGAGCCGCAGACAATTTTCCGGGTCAAAGGCGCACGCCGCTATTACAAGATCTTTCGGCGAGGGGTATAGCTTAAAATTTATATGGGAAGGGCTAATTGCTAACAAGTTTACGGTAGTTTGCAAGCTCTGCACCAGTAGCCACATTCTCCGGAGCAACAGCCAAAGCTCTGGCAGCTAGCAGGGAGGCATCCTCGCTTCGAGCGAACCAGAGGGCTCTCCTCGGCTGATCGAGCAATGTCTAAGTTGTTATCACATATCTTAAACAACATGGGTTTTTATTTTTTCACACAGCTGTAAAAGAAACATTTATGCACCCCTTCGATTATCTTTACAGGTAAATTTTGAAGAAAATGGTACCTATGCTATAATTTTAACGAGTTGTGATGCTGTCTCGCGTTACGTACTACTTTTGTTTGTTTGCAAACGGGGGTTACGGTAGGGAAAGTTCTTTTTCTTAACAAAATTTCATTTGTTTGAAAACCGAGGGGATGCCCCAAAATTTTTCCTAGTGTACGGCGGGGACGGGCTGCCATAAAGGCAATCTCGTTTAAAGGACTGTTTTTAAAATTGGAAATATGCCAAATTCCCAAATCATTAAATTTGAGACTAATTTAGGCACGAGATAATATGTCAGACTAATTTAGGTACGCGTCACCTTTTATACCCCTTTACCGGGGTCCAAGTTTTGGCGCCGGGGCATATTTGAATCCCCGCCGTGAACGGTATGTTGTCCAGGTATGGATGGCAACGGGCTGTCCCGACCCGATTCTCATGTTCAAATTCAATGTAAAAATAAAAAATAGGCGGACCGGCCCGTTCCCAACATTTTCTGGTCCCGGTCCTTAAATTTTGACATGCTTGGTCCTAGCCATAATTGTACTATTACGGCCAAACTTGAGATGGTTCTGGCGTGTTTAAGCAGGCGAGATGTCGGGCTGACCCGCTGTCGTACTCTGTTCTGGTCAGGCAACGGCCAAAACTCGTCAATACTGCACTTGTTTTGGAGCGAGCCGAGCACCTCACGGAGACTGAAGTGCTAGAAATCTTGGAGCAATGTGTCCAAACAGTAGTGTTATTATACTTTTTATTATTGGGCAACTTGCTAGCACACGTACTTGATCCCGCAAGCTCTGCACCAGTATCCGCACTTGCCGGAGCAGCAACCGAAGCTGCGGCAGCCAGGAGGAAGGCATTCCCTCTTAACGCGAATCAGCGGATTCTCCTTGACTGATTCCTCAGATCCGGCGTTTTCGGCCTGATCAGCCAAAGATGCGGAAAACAGTACCAGGACGAACACCAGAAGGAGGAGCTTCATTTCTGAAAGTGCTTGAATTCAAAACTAAGGCTGAGACTTTTCGGGGAAAGTTTTCGGGGTAGAAAACTCTGCGAAGAAGGCCACTTCTGATACCTGGAATTGAAACAGGGGGTTTATATTCTTTCAAATAGCGGAAAAACCCTTCAACACAAACAGTTTCTGGGCTCCTCGCATGACATGTGCCTGTTTAAACCATGTGAAGTGTAATGAGAGGCGACATGTTATTGACCAGAAGGAACAAAAATCGCCAGTGTTGCGATAACCAATGTGAATTATTGGTTTTCGCTCAACCTACATATTTGCTGCCAAAACTACTTCGACAAAGAGTTCCAAAATTTCGCTGTTGTTCTAGCATGGTGTATAGCTTATGTACCTAGCCAAATCGCGGCCGAAGTAATATTGGCCAAGAGTATATGAACCTTTATATCATTTTGGAGCATACGTGGACAGTATTTCACGGCGATTCTACCAGTTTCCACAGCTGAGTGGAAATTCCAATGGTTGGTGTCTTGGGGCCAAAACCGGAAAGATTGCCGAACGGAAATTTTTCCGGCTCCTCGGGTCAAAATTCCGCTTTCCTTTACCGAATTCCCAAAAACTCCCTTCACTTTGGCGGAAACCTCATACATGAACCGGCTACGCGTGGGTCCGTATTGCGCGACCCCCCCTCCCCTCCCATTATGCATACGACGTGTGGCGCAAGTCCCCCAAGTAAGAAATTCGACGGCGCGGCCCCGTCAACCGAAAATCACGGTAGATGTTTTTTCTGTGTGAAGCCTCCAATTTTTTGGAGGTCGGGCTTGTTGTTTGACGTACCGATAATTTGTGAAGGGGGGGGGGATAACGTACCTCCCCTTACCCCTTCGGGCTCAACATACCCATATACACGGCAACCCAATTTTCGATGTGGAAAATTCTCAAGTCATGGACCATGTCACTCCCGGGCCGGCCCGCGAATGAAACACACAATTTAAAATACAGTGTGCACATACGATGAATGATTTATTGAAAGCATTTTTGGCTAGCATTTGTACTTAATACCGCAAGCTCTGCACCAGTAGCCACACTTTCCGGAGCAGCAGCCGAAGCTCTTGCAGCTTTCCGGGAGACATGCTCTCTTCACACGAACAAGTGGATTTTCTTGGGCCGATTGGTCAACATTTTCGTTCTGATCGGCAAAAGATACAGAGAGCAGTGCCAGGGCGAAGATCAGAAGGAAGAACTTCATTTCTGAAAGTACAAGAATGTGGAAACTGCCTCCAAGGCAAAATTTTTTGGCGGAAATGTGCAGCAAAACGTATCAATGAAGAAGATGTGTGACACTTTCGCTATCTGAAAATCCCGCGCAGAAGGTTTATATATGCCTTCAAATGGCCCAAAAACTTTAAATTAAACTGTTTTTGGCTCCGCGTGATCGATGCCTGTTTGTTAAACTCCGTGTGAAGTTGTAATGAATGTTGACATGCCAAAGGTCAAATGGAACAAAAAAACATCACCGTTGACTCATTGGTTGGCCTTCAGAACCATGCGTATTGCAGTACAAGACGATTCTGTTGTCTAGTCCTCACAGAAATTGCGATGATTTCACTTAGGTTCTAAGGCTGGGATTCGAACAGTTTTCAATCCGTCTTCCTACCCTGGACCGCCGTTTCCAGCCACGCTCTTTGTCGGCGGGCTTCTTTTTTGTATTCTAATACTTGTATGATAACAATTAGCACTACTAGTTTGACCCGTTATTTTACTTAACTACTTCTCAGACCAAATATACCTAAACATGGTGGGGCCGCAATGTCCGAGCCCCCATGTTAAACTCGGCTCATATGTTCATGGGTTAATGTGGGTTACCCACTTTTGTGTCACCAAGGTGCTATCAACCAACAGTGTTATGGATAAATGATTTATTGAAAGGCAGTCTTGTTAGCACTTGTACTTGATGCCGCAAGCCCTGCACCAGTAGCCACAGTTGCCAGAGCAGCAGCCGAAGCTCTGGCAACTTGCAGGCAGGCATCTCTTCACGCGAACGAGTGGATTTTCTTGGGCCGATTGGTCAGCATTTCCGCGCTCATCGCCCTGAGACACAGAGAACATTGCAAGGACGAACAGCAGAAAAAGGAGCTTCATATCTGAAAGTTCAAGAATGTAATGGATAAGCTGAAAATTTTGGGGGAAATGTTCAGGAAGGCGTGTTGATGAAGAAGGTGTGTGTCTCTTCGAATATCTGAAAAGTGCTCAGAACGTTTATATACCTTCTAACGGCACAAAAAAACTTTAAATTAGACTGTTTTAGGCTCCGCGTGATATGTGCATGTTGTGTTAAACTCGTGGAAAGTGTAATGAATGTTGACTTGTCAAAGGTCAAACGGAACAAAAACCCAACCGCTGTGATGACCAGCGTGACTCATTGGTTTTCTGGGATGGTTCAACCCCAAGCCACGGCGATTCTGTAATCTTTTCCTCACGGAAACTGCGATGGTTCGATCTTTGTCCTAGAGCTTCTTTTTTGTACAACTAATATTTTATGTTAACAACTAGCACTACTAGACGCGTGGTATCAGAACTCGAAGACTATAGTCTTTGCCCATGGACCTTGGAAGGAGTTTTAATGAACCTACGCATCTAACGGGCTAATGAGCGTGCGAACCATGGAGCCGCAGACAATTTTCCGGGTCAAAGGCGCACGCCGCTATTACAAGATCTTTCGGCGAGGGGTATAGCTTAAAATTTATATGGGAAGGGCTAATTGCTAACAAGTTTACGGTAGTTTGCAAGCTCTGCACCAGTAGCCACATTCTCCGGAGCAACAGCCAAAGCTCTGGCAGCTAGCAGGGAGGCATCCTCGCTTCGAGCGAACCAGAGGGCTCTCCTCGGCTGATCGAGCAATGTCTAAGTTGTTATCACATATCTTAAACAACATGGGTTTTTATTTTTTCACACAGCTGTAAAAGAAACATTTATGCACCCCTTCGATTATCTTTACAGGTAAATTTTGAAGAAAATGGTACCTATGCTATAATTTTAACGAGTTGTGATGCTGTCTCGCGTTACGTACTACTTTTGTTTGTTTGCAAACGGGGGTTACGGTAGGGAAAGTTCTTTTTCTTAACAAAATTTCATTTGTTTGAAAACCGAGGGGATGCCCCAAAATTTTTCCTAGTGTACGGCGGGGACGGGCTGCCATAAAGGCAATCTCGTTTAAAGGACTGTTTTTAAAATTGGAAATATGCCAAATTCCCAAATCATTAAATTTGAGACTAATTTAGGCACGAGATAATATGTCAGACTAATTTAGGTACGCGTCACCTTTTATACCCCTTTACCGGGGTCCAAGTTTTGGCGCCGGGGCATATTTGAATCCCCGCCGTGAACGGTATGTTGTCCAGGTATGGATGGCAACGGGCTGTCCCGACCCGATTCTCATGTTCAAATTCAATGTAAAAATAAAAAATAGGCGGACCGGCCCGTTCCCAACATTTTCTGGTCCCGGTCCTTAAATTTTGACATGCTTGGTCCTAGCCATAATTGTACTATTACGGCCAAACTTGAGATGGTTCTGGCGTGTTTAAGCAGGCGAGATGTCGGGCTGACCCGCTGTCGTACTCTGTTCTGGTCAGGCAACGGCCAAAACTCGTCAATACTGCACTTGTTTTGGAGCGAGCCGAGCACCTCACGGAGACTGAAGTGCTAGAAATCTTGGAGCAATGTGTCCAAACAATAGTGTTATTATACTTTTTATTATTGGGCAACTTGCTAGCACACGTACTTGATCCCGCAAGCTCTGCACCAGTATCCGCACTTGCCGGAGCAGCAACCGAAGCTGCGGCAGCCAGGAGGAAGGCATTCCCTCTTAACGCGAATCAGCGGATTCTCCTTGACTGATTCCTCAGATCCGGCGTTTTCGGCCTGATCAGCCAAAGATGCGGAAAACAGTACCAGGACGAACACCAGAAGGAGGAGCTTCATTTCTGAAAGTGCTTGAATTCAAAACTAAGGCTGAGACTTTTCGGGGTAGAAAACTCTGCGAAGAAGGCCACTTCTGATACCTGGAATTGAAACAGGGGGTTTATATTCTTTCAAATAGCGGAAAAACCCTTCAACACAAACAGTTTCTGGGCTCCTCGCATGACATGTGCCTGTTTAAACCATGTGAAGTGTAATGAGAGGCGACATGTTATTGACCAGAAGGAACAAAAATCGCCAGTGTTGCGATAACCAATGTGAATTATTGGTTTTCGCTCAACCTACATATTTGCTGCCAAAACTACTTCGACAAAGAGTTCCAAAATTTCGCTGTTGTTCTAGCATGGTGTATAGCTTATGTACCTAGCCAAATCGCGGCCGAAGTAATATTGGCCAAGAGTATATGAACCTTTATATCATTTTGGAGCATACGTGGACAGTATTTCACGGCGATTCTACCAGTTTCCACAGCTGAGTGGAAATTCCAATGGTTGGTGTCTTGGGGCCAAAACCGGAAAGATTGCCGAACGGAAATTTTTCCGGCTCCTCGGGTCAAAATTCCGCTTTCCTTTACCGAATTCCCAAAAACTCCCTTCACTTTGGCGGAAACCTCATACATGAACCGGCTACGCGTGGGTCCGTATTGCGCGACCCCCCCCCTCCCCTCCCATTATGCATACGACGTGTGGCGCAAGTCCCCCAAGTAAGAAATTCGACGGCGCGGCCCCGTCAACCGAAAATCACGGTAGATGTTTTTTCTGTGTGAAGCCTCCAATTTTTTGGAGGTCGGGCTTGTTGTTTGACGTACCGATAATTTGTGAAGGGGGGGGGGGGGGGGATAACGTACCTCCCCTTACCCCTTCGGGCTCAACATACCCATATACACGGCAACCCAATTTTCGATGTGGAAAATTCTCAAGTCATGGACCATGTCACTCCCGGGCCGGCCCGCGAATGAAACACACAATTTAAAATACAGTGTGCACATACGATGAATGATTTATTGAAAGCATTTTTGGCTAGCATTTGTACTTAATACCGCAAGCTCTGCACCAGTAGCCACACTTTCCGGAGCAGCAGCCGAAGCTCTTGCAGCTTTCCGGGAGACATGCTCTCTTCACACGAACAAGTGGATTTTCTTGGGCCGATTGGTCAACATTTTCGTTCTGATCGGCAAAAGATACAGAGAGCAGTGCCAGGGCGAAGATCAGAAGGAAGAACTTCATTTCTGAAAGTACAAGAATGTGGAAACTGCCTCCAAGGCAAAATTTTTTGGCGGAAATGTGCAGCAAAACGTATCAATGAAGAAGATGTGTGACACTTTCGCTATCTGAAAATCCCGCGCAGAAGGTTTATATATGCCTTCAAATGGCCCAAAAACTTTAAATTAAACTGTTTTTGGCTCCGCGTGATCGATGCCTGTTTGTTAAACTCCGTGTGAAGTTGTAATGAATGTTGACATGCCAAAGGTCAAATGGAACAAAAAAACATCACCGTTGACTCATTGGTTGGCCTTCAGAACCATGCGTATTGCAGTACAAGACGATTCTGTTGTCTAGTCCTCACAGAAATTGCGATGATTTCACTTAGGTTCTAAGGCTGGGATTCGAACAGTTTTCAATCCGTCTTCCTACCCTGGACCGCCGTTTCCAGCCACGCTCTTTGTCGGCGGGCTTCTTTTTTGTATTCTAATACTTGTATGATAACAATTAGCACTACTAGTTTGACCCGTTATTTTACTTAACTACTTCTCAGACCAAATATACCTAAACATGGTGGGGCCGCAATGTCCGAGCCCCCATGTTAAACTCGGCTCATATGTTCATGGGTTAATGTGGGTTACCCACTTTTGTGTCACCAAGGTGCTATCAACCAACAGTGTTATGGATAAATGATTTATTGAAAGGCAGTCTTGTTAGCACTTGTACTTGATGCCGCAAGCCCTGCACCAGTAGCCACAGTTGCCAGAGCAGCAGCCGAAGCTCTGGCAACTTGCAGGCAGGCATCTCTTCACGCGAACGAGTGGATTTTCTTGGGCCGATTGGTCAGCATTTCCGCGCTCATCGCCCTGAGACACAGAGAACATTGCAAGGACGAACAGCAGAAAAAGGAGCTTCATATCTGAAAGTTCAAGAATGTAATGGATAAGCTGAAAATTTTGGGGGAAATGTTCAGGAAGGCGTGTTGATGAAGAAGGTGTGTGTCTCTTCGAATATCTGAAAAGTGCTCAGAACGTTTATATACCTTCTAACGGCACAAAAAAACTTTAAATTAGACTGTTTTAGGCTCCGCGTGATATGTGCATGTTGTGTTAAACTCGTGGAAAGTGTAATGAATGTTGACTTGTCAAAGGTCAAACGGAACAAAAACCCAACCGCTGTGATGACCAGCGTGACTCATTGGTTTTCTGGGATGGTTCAACCCCAAGCCACGGCGATTCTGTAATCTTTTCCTCACGGAAACTGCGATGGTTCGATCTTTGTCCTAGAGCTTCTTTTTTGTACAACTAATATTTTATGTTAACAACTAGCACTACTAGACGCGTGGTATCAGAACTCGAAGACTATAGTCTTTGCCCATGGACCTTGGAAGGAGTTTTAATGAACCTACGCATCTAACGGGCTAATGAGCGTGCGAACCATGGAGCCGCAGACAATTTTCCGGGTCAAAGGCGCACGCCGCTATTACAAGATCTTTCGGCGAGGGGTATAGCTTAAAATTTATATGGGAAGGGCTAATTGCTAACAAGTTTACGGTAGTTTGCAAGCTCTGCACCAGTAGCCACATTCTCCGGAGCAACAGCCAAAGCTCTGGCAGCTAGCAGGGAGGCATCCTCGCTTCGAGCGAACCAGAGGGCTCTCCTCGGCTGATCGAGCAATGTCTAAGTTGTTATCACATATCTTAAACAACATGGGTTTTTATTTTTTCACACAGCTGTAAAAGAAACATTTAAAACCTGCCTTTAATGAGGTATACTGTTTGTTGACATCTCAAAATAACACATGGAAGAAAAACTGCCCTTTGTTAGCGAATACGAATCAGTCACATTGGTCAAAACAACTTTTACGATGACCTAAAGCTAAGATCCAAAACGTTCGCTTCCTTAAAATGTCCGCAAGGGCGGCAAGTGATTTTTGGGACCGGCCGTGATTATACTGTTTTACCATATGTGTAAATTTCTCGTCCGAAACTTGAGCACGTATGTTTTCCTGGCTCCCCAATTAATGGGTACGAACCACGTCAAGAAGTTCTCAAACAAACCCGGAAATTGTCGTTTGTCACATGGGCGCAAAGCTAGACAGGGAGCGTTTGGGGGGCTAGATATATAAGTCCCCCTAAGCCTAAGCTAACGCCGAATTACGTAGGCACCGCAGGCACCTCACGTCCACTTATACATGGGCGGAACCCCTTCACAACGAGTATGGGGTGTTGGGAAGGATCAGTCTCACGGTCACGAGTGTAAAGATTTATGATAAAACATAATTGCTAGCAATTGTACGGTATGTTACAAGCTCTGCACCAGTAGTCGCACCCTCCGGAACAGCAGCCAAAGCTCTGGCAACTAGCAGGAAGACATCCCCTTTTGGAGCGATTAGGGTTCTCTTTGACTTGTTGATCAAGAACGACGGCGATTCTGTCATGATCGGCGCGGGATACAGAGAACATCACTGTCACGATAACCAGCACCAGAAGAGAGAGTTTCATTTCTGAATGAGCGTTTAGTTGGAGGTGTGTAAATAAAGCTGAGAGATACTAGGACAAGCTTCTGAAAGATGTTGTGGTTACGGCGAATGAAACGTGCACGAGTGCTGCCGATATCTGAAAAAGGGCACAGAAGGGTTCTATTTGGTCAAACAAACAGCTCAAAGGTTTGAAAAACACTCGGGATCGCCTGTGATAAAAGATGTTTTTGGGATACATGGAGCCCCAGGAGTGGCTTCTATCGTAGCGGCTCATGGAACAACCCTAAAAGAATATACTGTCCATTTTGTATAGTCTCGAAGTGTACTGAGTGTTTACATTTCAGAAGGCAGAGGGACGAAAACAGTGCCCTTTGATAATCAGGTGGATTTTGATTCAATGTTTTGATTTCACCCAAATATGTAAATTGCCTCAGGTGATACTGCTCAAGTTGGCTGACCCAGGGTTCTCACGCGCCGGGCCATATGGAAATTTTTGATCTGCCCGGCCTTGGACGGCCCGTTTACCCTGGAACACCCAGTCAGATTGCCACCCACACGACCGGGGTTCGATCCCGGTCGGTCAAATTTTTTTTGTGCAGCTAATATTGACTAATATATCAATTACAAACATTATTAAGCTATTTAAAGCAGTTGAAAAATTGCTGTACCGATTTATGCAAACCTATTTTCATAACCGTGCCGTCCCAAAAAAAAAAATCCCTCGGCTCGGCCCGTCATTGAAAAGCCCGGACGGACCCATCATTGATTTCTGGGGGGCCACGAATGGGGAACATACAAGGGCGTCAGCCCGACTTTGACGGCTTGGGGGTCTGGGCAAGGAAAAGTGCCTATTCTTTAGTTCATATTTAAATTTTCCCATTTTCAGGTGCAAACCCAAGGTCTACTGGGACTACATCCACCACAGCGGCGGCGGAGTGATGCAAAAGTACCTGAAGGACAACAACGGCCAGCCGGCGAATAAAATCAACGCCAGTATATCGGGTACTTTTGTTTTTATCGCTAATTTTTTAAAACTTATTTTAAGGCCTTTTCTTCTCCGCGCGGCTTTTGAATGACGGCTCCCTGCCCAACAGTTCTCCCTTTGGCGATATACGAATGATGATCTTCTCCAACGTTTGTTTCTGTTCTTTCTTGAAGTTAAGCCTTGATTCAGGTACTTTTGGACCCAATGAAGTACAATTTCTACTTCTCGGATTTCTACTGTAACTATCTCACTCACTACGTGACAATCGTCGTCTGTTTGAAGCGCTCCGAGACAGATAGGTTAGTTTTTTGGCCGAAAAGTGAAGAAAAAGGGGACTCGTAGTGAGTATTCTTGGAGTTTTGCTATAAAAAAAAGCGGCCTAGGGTTACCTCTGTTTCATCGGAAGCGGCGCCTGGAAAGCGTACGGGCTGGTAGAAGCGGCCTGAGGTTGCCCTGATGTGGCATGAATGGCCTGATTCTGTTCTGGACCTAAGAAGCGGCCTGAGACCGCACTTGACCGGCAGAAGCGGTTGTTTTGCCGCTAGTAGCACCCTGAGGTTGCCTTGAATCGCGAAAAGAGACCTATGAATACATTAGTTACAGAAGAAGCGGTCGGATGAGCCTACACATCCTCAGAAGCGGCCTAAGGTTGCCCACAACCGGCACGGCGGATAGAAGCGGCCTAAGGCTGCCTATGCCACCAGATGCGGTCGGGGACTGTCCTAGGCTGCCTGAGACGGTTTACTAACTGTTAATGTCGCCTTAGACATTGTTTCATCGTCAGACGCGGCCTGAGGCTACCTTGTACCTACAGAAACGGTTTAAGGTTTTCTTAGGTTGTCAGAAGCCAGCCTGAGGCGGCTAACAACCGGTATCAGCGGCCTGAGGTTACTTTATCTTTGTTCAACAGCGGTCGAAAGATGTCTAGGATCGGCCAAAGCGGCCTGAGGCTGCTGCCAGTTATAGTAAAGTTCAGCCCATTGAATGAGTTTAGGATGACAAATGCGAATTTTCTAATGGACGTCTTTTCAGGTACTGCGAGGACAAGCTCTACCGTATCAACATCGAGAACAACCCCTTTCTGAAGGTAAATATCCTTCTTTTTTCTCACTTTATTGGATTATTTTAGGTGATTTACGAGGGAATTAACCCTTATTCCCTGTACCGATGCTATGTGAACCGCAGTGTTTGGGTGGAGATCTACTACACCGAGGATATTCCACTGAATTGGGGGAAATTCAACACCATAAATGCTACAGGTGAGAATATGAGGATACAGAGTTTCTGTTGTTTTCTGGGCTGTCTTGAGCCACCGATGCTCGGAAGGCTTAGGCCGCTTCTTCATGGCAAAGGAAGCCTCAGGCCGCTTTTCCGTGTCAAAGGTTTTCCTTGTCAGAGTCAGCTTTAGGCCGCTTCTCCGTATCAAAGGCAGCCTCAGGCCGCTTCTCCATGTCAATGCCAGCCTCAGGCCGCCTTGTCATTTCAAAGGAAGCCTCGGTCCGCTTTTTCATGTCAAATGAACCCTCCGGCGGCCTCTCTATGTCAAAGGCAGCCTCAGGCGGCTTCTCCATGACAAAGGAAGCCTCAGGCCGCTTCTTCATGACAAAGGAAGTCTCAGGCCGCTTCTACCAGTTTTTCAATGATATCCGCAGCCCGTTTCCGCAGATCGAAAACCGACATCGGTCATCGCTGCCGGTCAAAGGCAGCCTCAGGCCGCTTTTCCATGTCAAAAGCGACATCAGGCCGCTTTTCCGTGTCAAAGCCAACCTTTGCCGCTTCTGCACGCCAAAGACAGCCTTCTAACAGTACTTGGTAGGCTTACGCCGCTTCTCCAAGGGAAAGGAAGCCCCTGAGGCCGCTTCTGCACATCCATGACCTACTGAGGCCGCTTCTGTCGGCACACGGCAGGCTTAGGCCGCATTTATCTCTCAGTGACACTCTCAGTCCGCATCTGCATGTTAAAAACAGCCTTAGGCCATTGCTCCCGGTCAAAGGAAGCCTTATAGTTAGACCACTTTTCGCGGACAAAGACTTCCCCAAGCCGCTTCTGCCGAAGTCAGCCTCATGCCGCTTCTAACCCTATTGTGCTTCAGGAGCGGGTACTTCAAAGATCGGCGGCCTTCCTAACAACAAGGAGTGCGAAAAGTGCAACCTCTACCCTCTGAAGAAGGAGAAACCCGCGCCAGTCGTCGTAGCAACAACAGAAGAGGTTTAAATTTGAACTTTATAGTTTTAACATAAGGAATTTCAGCCAAAACCTCCCGAGGAACAGGATGACTTGGACTACAACGACGTCCTCGACCTTACAATGCAGGAGGAGCTGCAGAACTCGACGCTCACCGTGCTGCTGGGCGTGGAATGCTCAGGATTCGAAGAGCATTGGGACGACGTGGTGGAGGCCATCTGCGGCCTGGTGGATTCTGTCTGTGAGGCGGAGGAGGAAGAGATTCTGGGCGGACAGGAGGAGAATGGAGTGAGTTTATCTCAGTTTTGACGGGCCGGCCCGTTTAGACCCGTTCATCTCGTAGTAAACTGTTATCGTCGTGCTTTTAGCAGCAATGGATCATTTCTTGTTATTTAATGTTTTCATTACAAAGGACGGGTTCCCACCGATCCAGTTGAAAAATTTTTGCCGGCCCGTTTTCCCTCGACCACCCAGTCAGATTTCCACCCACACGATCAGGGTTCGATCCCGGTCGGTTACATTCTTTTTTGTACGACTAATATTGACTTATATGTTAGTAACAAACTTTATTAAGTGATTTACAACAGTTTAAAAAATTATTGTACCGATTTATACAAAATTTAAAATCTAATTTTTTATGCCCAGGCCGGGACGTCCCAAAAAATCCCTCGGCATTTGAGAAACCCGTCATTTGGCACAATGACGTTATTCTAAGCCCTATTGCGGAGGTTCTAAAACGACGGGCCGGTCCGTGATCAAAATTTTATATTTTGCATAAATCGATCTTTTTCGGCCCTATTGACACCCGGGTGGTGCTAATACTGTAGCGATCCCCCCGGAAGTGTGGATTTTATTTCAAAGGGGTGCGTACAGAATTTAGTGCAAACTTTTAGCAATTTTGAAGGTTCTCTTCTAACCCGAAAACAGCAAGTCGCCCTGTGTTTACCTTCTCAGTGTCACCAAAATGCGAAGGAGACTTGTTTTTTCTGCGACAAAAAAAAACACATCACTTTGGTGTTTAATCACATCGGCGCGCGCAGCTGTTTGTAGAGAAAAAACCACAGCCTGGAGTTGCGACTTTTTTTTTGCTTTGTTTTCAATTTTTGCACTGTCTCGGCTTCCCACTGATCGGGCCAACTGGAGTTTTTGTTGGGCCCGTCTACCCCGGACCACCGGACGACCCGCGAATTTTCCCGCTGTCTTGCGATTCCTTTTTGTAATTGCTCCGGATTTGCAGGTCAAAACTGGCCGGCCCGGTCAAACTTGCCATAATCTGCAATAATTGTTTTTAGCCCTGCTACTTTTCGTTTCAGGACCCGTCTGATGCTGCTGATGAGCCGCCTGTAAGTTTGGAGGAGGCGCTGGCGGCTGCCTTGGCGTCCATTCCAGACCATAACGAGGAGTACAAGGAGACCGTCGAGGCGTTGCAGGACTTTGCCTCAAACATGACCAAGTGAGTTTTCACTACAAGCGACCGAAGGTTAAACGTGTGCCGCTTTGCGGTCCCTTTCAACGTCCGGTCGCCACAGACTTGGCGGGCAAAAAAATTTAAACATGGGATCGAACTGAAAAGTCACTGTGGTTTGCCAGTCCAACCTCTTAGCCACTCGAACATGGATGACATTAAAATTTTATATAAGGTAGTTCGAATCCTCCTTTCAACGTTATCTTTTGCACATTGAGAACGATGTTTTCCCACAAAAAGAAGGGAAAATCATAAACGTTGAAAAGAGTTACATTATAAAAATAACATTGTCAAAAATCACGGGCCCCTAGTTTTTTTCCATGCTTGCCACCATAGTTCTCAAATGACGGGCCGAAATGGGCGGGGTCGAGAAAAGTGTCGGCCCGGCCCGTTTTGTAAACTTGTCAAATTAATTTTTTTTAAATCGTTATTTTAGCTTACGTCATATTTTTTTAACCCCGAAAACACTTTCATTACACTTCTATTTCACATTTAAACTAATTTTAAGTCAGCAAAAATAAAGTGTCCCGACCGGTATCGAACCTTGGTCGTGTGGGTGACAGTTTGACAGGGTGGCCCGAGTGGATGGGCCGGGCCGAGGATTTTTTTCAAGTTGGCCCGGCCCGGGAGAACAATGCCTGCCACTTGGTATCAACAGATTTGCATGTCAAAACTATCCATTTTTGGGGCTACGATCAAATTCTTTGTTCCGCCTTCAACGCGCCGCTGCTTTGGTATGGGTTCTATCCGCCGCTTTTTTTATTGTCATGGGATCAAACTACAAACTCATTTTCCACAATACCAGAAAAGGCTCATGATTGTCCCCTTTTCTCATGTAACCCCTCTTTTTTTCAGACATCTGGGAGAGATCAGCGAGCGTGTGTCGAGTGCCGAGCGGAGGAGGCTGCTCCAGTTGCCCCCTCTGCCCCCGAGTCCCTCCGATCCCCCCTCCTCTAAACCCCCTAATGACGATAAAATGCCCGATTTAGACGACTTTTACCTCAAAAACGATGACGGTGTTGGCATTTTAACGGAGAGTTCCCTAAATTCCGCAGCGGTGTAAATAGTAGTCTTTGGTCTGATGTTGACTTTACAGCAGGAGACGCGCCCTCGCCTGCTCTGAAAGTGCCCTAAACGCTAGTTTTTCCTAGTTTTCACTTATTATGTTAGGTTTTTTCTCTCTTTTTTGTACTCCACAAACGCTCTCGACAACTTCTTTTAAGGCAGATTTCACAAAAATTCGAAAGCGTGGTGGTCCAGTCGCTGTTTTGGTACCTTAAGACACTTAAGGCCTTAAATAGGTTTTAGTCCTTTAAAGCACCCAACAGTCCTTTAAGTACCGAAACGGCGGCCCCCGTACCTCCCCCCTGCCTGGGTTTGTCGATGCCGGTTCCCCCGATTCTCACTTGCCATTGTATTTCTGTGGTTGTTTTTGTAACTTCTCGCAAATTGTTACAGTAATCCCACTAGATTTTATTGATTGTTTCCCCGTGAAATACGGTTATTGATTTAAATAATAAAGCATGTAATTGCCTTGAGCACGTCACCCGTCGCAGTGTACTCGTCCTGCATGTACCTTTTTGTTCCCAACACGATTTGGTTACTGTATTTTCTACCATTGTCTTTTTTACACTAATAGCTGTGTTTTTGTCGTTTTAAAGGACTGTTGTGTTTTGCCAGCTGGTTTGGCAAATAGCCAGCTGCTTTTCGTGGCGGGGCCACTTTTTCTAACCGATTGGCGTTTCCAAACCCCACCGTATTTCTTGATTTTGAACAAATGTCAATCCCCAATGCTGTTTTGGCGAAATGCCAAATCCATTTTCCCCACGCGGAATTTCGTGAATAACCGTGGACACATTGCAATTTCCGCATTGAAACTATGGGGTCAGGTAAAAATTCGAAATTTTATGTTTCAGCCAGTATTTTCCCCTAAAATCGCTGTGAGAGGTCTAGACCTTTTTTTGTATGATTTCCGCTCTATATCTACGTCCATTCTGAACTAAATGTGCTTGTTACGATAAAATTACTCGAAATTGTGTCAACTTAAATTTGAAAAAAAAAAAACGGTGAAAATATGCAGCGTCTGATATATTCAACAATTCCTGTTTTTCCTCAATTTTGACAAAATGTTGCTGTCTTATTTATAAGGGAATAAGATTTTTGTAACATACCTTAAGGCCCTAATTAAGGCGTCAACACGGCGAGACCAGCGATACCAGCCACCCAAGTCAAGGCGGACTTGGCACTCGTCCAAGGAATCCGTACTGGTTACGGTAATTCATTTGAAAAATCATTGAAATTCAAAAATCGCGCCGTTGACAAGTCAAGGTGTACGCTGGGTGTATGACTCAGCGTGTACATCTCGTGAGCGCGGCTTTTGAATTTTCAGTGTATTTTGAAAGAATTACCGTAGTCGGTACGGATTTCTTGGACGAGTGCCAGGTCCGTCCTGACTTGGGCCAGATCTCACCGTGGTCAAATAAGTTTAGATGGCATTGTTATTATAGTACTAGCTAAAAACCTAAGTGGTTTAGCTCTGAACCAACGTTTATACTTGTTTATTTAATGGTAAGTTTGACAGCGTTTTCGTTTTCGTGTTTTGACAGCTTTTTTGGTAGAACTGTTGTAAATGTCATCCAAAAATCTTTTTAGACATAATTCATTATGTTCACCCCATAAATGGGTAAACCTCCTTGTAGATTTCTTTTTGAAATATCCTACCGCTGCCCATGGTGGGCTCGCCTCTGCAAATGCTACAAGTTCTGTTTATTATTATTAAGTTATGTTTATTAAACGCTTATTTTCGCTTCATAGCAGTGAAGCTAAAATAAGCGTTTAATACATATATAAAACATTTACGCAACAACAAAAAAACAAGTAATTTAGAGGCATATTGATTATTTGTCGTCCGTTTTGTAGTGTGCTCATTGTAGTCATCTTTTGAGAAGACTACAAATTGCCGCCCGTTTCCCCAATTATTGCATTCTGCAGCCGTTTCATTCGTCTTTTTTCGTATCTCTCTATATTTGTTGTAACTTTTCTAACTAACTTATGTTTGTGTTCAAAATTGTTACAAAAAATGGTGTTTTTTCTAGAATGACAGAGGCAGATCTCGAGAAATTCCTCAGTTGGTGCAAGGAGCGTGGTATGAAGTTCGACGACATAGAGATTCGTTCCGCGGGTGAAGTGAGTTATTGTTTTAATCTTTTTTTGTAAAATTTCATTATTTTTAAAGGCGTTGATGAATGTTTAATAACTTACAAGCGTTTTGTCCATGTAATTAATATGAAAAGCGGTACAAATGTAAATTTTTACACAGTTTCTTCAAAGTTTTGTAAATGACTGGCCTTAATACACGTTTTTATCATTTTTAAGGCTATTTGGTCAACTTTTTGTTCAAATTTCTGTTTATTACTCATTTACAACTGCACAAAAAGAGCAAGTAATTTGAGTTTTCCAGGTTTTGGCGAAGTTATGCCACATTTTCATATTAAGGCGTCCCTTTCATGTAAAATAGCGTAAAAACATTAGTAATTAGCCAGAATAACGTTATTTTATATGTTCGAAAATCACAAGTTTCAAATAATTCCTTTTTGCACTGAAACATTCTGAGCTTTGTTCTGGCTGTCCGGAATTTTTGATTCATTTTTTTTTCGTTTCAGGGCGCGGGTTACGGAGTGTTCGCCAAGCGAAATTTTCGGCCGGAGGAGAAGCTGATCCAGATCTCCGATGAATTCATGATCACCGGTGGCAAGGTGGCAGACATGGAGAGGTACTCCGACATTGCCGACAGGGCAGAGTGAGTTTTTTTTTAGAGAGAGGGTGTGTGTGAGAAAGTGAGGGATAAGATAGCGAAACTGTCAATTTTAGCCCCGCCCTCACCCCCGGAGAGATGCTCTGCGTCTTTTTCGCCCTCGAGGACTCTGAGGACTCCGAATGGGGGCCGTATTTCAAAATGTTGCCTGCAGTGAGTCGTCAGTCCTTTAAATTTGCTAACATTTTCGTGTTAAGAGCTTCGACACGCCTGCCTACCACGAAATGGACATTGACATCGAAGAGCTGCCGAAATCTGTCAGGGGTTACTACGACATCCAGCAGCAGGAGCTAAGTGCCCTTTTTGCTAAGGTCAGTCATTTCACGTCTGAGTGCACGGCGGACCACTGCGCGCGTCCGGCTTATCAAAAATGCATTTCTGGAAGCTTTGAACGATCATTTTTAGCCTTTCAAGAAACATAAGGACTTGAATGGTGTTAAGGTATGTCTAAATTTAAAAAAAACTAATTTTGAATCAAATAGAGGTATTTGCGGTACATACATAATTCGGCGTTTGATAAAAAATTGGAACAATAATTAAAGTGGGGCTTACTTTGCCTCCGATGCACCATTGGGGGGAGGGGGATTCACATCGAGCCCCCATGATTTTGACTACGGGTCAATTTTAATTCCAGCCATGATTTTGACTACAGCGTCAATTTTAATTCCAGAATTCATTTTCAATTGTCATTTTTTGACATTTTCATTTTTCGTCTGGATTTTTTTAACGTAGAGGGTACTGTAATAATTGGAAGAACGGCCCGTTTATGAAAATCAAAATTTTAAATTTTGTATAAATCGGTACAATAATTTTTTAGTCCAGGGCAAGCATGGCAACGGGCCGGCCCGCTCCAAAATTTTTCACGGCCCGGCCCGACTCAACCGAAAATTTATGCCTTTTTCAATGTAAAAATCAAAGAAAACGAAAAAAAAAATTTGGGCCGGCCCGCTTCAAAATTTTTCTCAGCCCGGGCCGGCCCCAAATTTTGCCATGCTTGGTCCAGGGTAAACAGTCCGGATCGGGCCGACCAAATTTTTCCAAATGCCGTGATAATTCCGACGATATGCTTAATTTTCTTTTTCAGATCGGCGCCCTTCTTCCCGAGATCTCAAGACAGAAGCTGTTGTGGGCGTGGCACGTGGTGAATACCAGATGCATCTACAACGAGAACCGCCTGCACCCGAAGCTCATGAACCAGGGGGGAGACACTTTTGTCATAGTACCACTGATTGATATGATCAACCACTCCAACGAATACAAGGTACTGTTTTTTTGTGCAATGGTGTATCAAACTACACATAGTTGTCGCCAAGTGGGAATCCTGCCAAAACAGCCTTAATGCAACATTCGTGCGATATGCAGACGAAGAGAGCGTGCGCCTTAATGCAACATTCGTGCGATATGCAGACGAAGAGAGCGTGCAAAAAGCGGAGACGCAGAGAAAAAGCGGGGTTTCTCGCCGGTTTCCGTTTGGCGACGGCTATATAGCGTATCTTTTTTCTGTGAGAGTGAGAGACAAAAACTCCTGTCGAAATATAAATTGCAGTGCGTGTTCAACTACGACAAGGTGAACCACCAGATGGTTGTCAAGGCGAACGGGACGGTTATGGAGGACTGCGAGGCCTTTTTCTGCTACGGGCCTCACAGCAACGCTCGGCTCTGGATGGAGTACGGATTCACGCTGCCCAACAACCAGCACACCAAGGTCGAATTGGACAACGGTACGTGTTTTTTTCACTGGTTGGACCCCGGGGGCTTCAAGTTAGGGGCATAGATGAACAAGTGCATGCAGTTTGGGTTAGGGGGGTCGCGCCAACCGGGGGGAGCTATATCAGGGTATAGCTGTCGCCAAACTGAAATCATATGCTAATTGCAGAAATGTGCAAAGCATGCTCTGTCGTATACTGATTAGACTACGAACTTCAATGCCAACAGAGGATCACTATAACATTCTAATTTTATTGGCATGATTCCAATTTGGCGACAGCTATACACTAAAACGAATTTTTTCGAGAGTGAAAATAGAAGTTTACAGACGTGGGGTGTCAGAATGTGAACTAGGGTTGCACAAAAGTGAATACCAAGTTTTACTCCAATTTTAGGCCCCCGCGCGACCACCCAATGTCGAGATATCGAGGTGAACCCCCCCCCCCCCAACCCTATCAAACGTAATCCCAGACTCTATTATGTCCCCCTGACCCAGTTCAGTCACGTCCCAAAAATAATTCACCCCCCCCCCCTCAATTCGTTACGAGCGAAACTCGATTAAGCTCCCAAACCCCGTGTAGTAGTCATGCCCCAAACTCAATTTTGCCTCCCAATTCAGCTGTTACCCAAATTCAAGTAAGCCCCAACCAAGGTGACGTCGCAAACGCACTTCAGCCCCAACCTAATTCAGTTACTCCCCCAACTAAGCCCCCCCCCCCACCAATTCAGTCACGTCTCAAATGTAATTCATAATTCAGCCTCCCCGCAAATCACTTAATTCGCCCCCTCCTCAATTCAGTTCGTTTCGAGTGAAACTCAATCAAGCCCCTCCCCCCCCCCCCCCCCATCAAATTCACTCACGCTCCTTTACCTTTGGTAGAGGATAATCCTCAGGTAGCCACTCTCTTTTTCATATAAGGAATAGAAGTCATTTCCTTAAATTTTATGGGGCTTGCAACATAGCTGGACGCGAGGTGCTCTGTACCTACGTATTTTAGTGTTTCGCGGGAAAAAATAGCAGAAATTATCGTGGGGGGCTTTCATTGAGCGCGAAGCACCATTTGGGGGAGGGGCTACGGATCAAACCCCCGAAACACTCTATGTCCACCCATGGCTTGCAATCTTTTTAAGCTCTAATAGTACAGAAGTATTTCAGGATTGCTCATTGCATTGGCCGGGAGGGTCGGAGAAACTGTCAGCGCAGAGCACATACAAGCCATCAATGAAAGCGGCTTCATCGGGTAGGTGCCCCATTTCCCCCCATAAAATGCCTTTTTTTTTTGCAGTACCATCTACAAAACGGACGAGGGACCCAGCTGGCAGCTGCTCACTCTCATCAAGCTCCTTCTTCTCGACAGGGAGAGCGTGTTCGTTTTTACTAAATTACAATTTGTGTTTTTCATTTGCGAAACCCGCGTCCCTCTAATCCCCAAACGACCGCATGTTGGAGTCCTTCTTTTTCAGAGGCAGGTGGAGGGTTTACGCTACGCAGAACAACGACAGCTTCGATTTGGACGACGATGACAGGGAACTGAAGAGAAGGATCCACGAACTGTTGGAGAGGATAGTTGTCGAGATGAGAACCGCCATGGAGAATAGGATAAACAGGGTGAGAGATTTTGAACTATGTGGTAAAACAACAAGAATATTGTTTTCGAAGGGATCCGAGTTACCAATTGCCGGGGTTCTCAAATGACGGGCCCGGCCGAGAGATTTTTTCGGGCGGCCCGGCCCGTTTATGAAAATCTAAATTCCAACAGCTTCTGTCTTGAGATTTCGAGAAGAAGGGCTCCGATCTGAAACATGAAATTAAGTATATCGTAGGAGTTCTCACGGACGGGCCATTAAAAAAAATAATTAGGTCGGCCCGGCCCGGACTGTTTACCCTGGACCACCCATTCAGACTGCCACCCACACTGCCAAGGTTCGATCCCGGTCGGTGACTTTCTTTTAATAACTTAATATGTTTGCCAACATATTAGTCAATCTTAGGTGTACAAAAAAGGTCCAAGGAAAACGGGCCGACGACAATTTTCCGTTTGGCCCGGCCCGTGAACACCCCGCCAAAAGGAAATGGCTTGGAATTCGGTCTTGATTCATTTCACCATTTTAAGTCAAATTTTAAGTCATCGCGTTCAAATTATGGCTTTCCCATTTTCCCAAGGGAAAGAAAGAGACGGCGCAGATGCCTCAGCCGTTTCTGACCCGAAGACGCCATGGAAAAAATAAAATTTGAGTTTCGCAGGTCTATCAACTGACAAATTTGCCAAAAACTGAAATAGATTAGCAAGGTTTTTTTTTTGCGCCATGTAGGCTTAATGCATCGCTTATTCCGTAAAATACGGTTTATCATTTTCCTTTACTCTAACTTTTGTCAGTTTTCGGAAAATTTATCACTTAGTAGACCTATGAAAATAAAACGTTATAAATGCCGATAATGTTTGAGAACAAAACATTGTTTCATTGTGGCGGGGGCGGCGAGCGCATCCAGCTCAGCCGATTTTTTTAATTGTGAACCAATTACAATTACAATTTTATTCCCGAATCACGGCTGGATCATACGAGTAGATCTTGAGCTGGTGTTATTGCTCTGCCGACGGATCCCAGTGCCTTCTTGTGTAGGTAGACGTTGAGCAGGCGCTTCAGTAGTCGATCCCTCACAGCAACTGGGAGTTGTGTCGATGACGGTCCCTCCTTGACGAGGTTCTGGGGCCGGATTCAGCTAGGCGGCGGAGCGAAGGTAGAACCGACCGCTCGGTGGTGTAGATTTAGCGTGAATGTTTCGAAATTGTGAACCACGTCTTGAAATAAAACCACGTGGAATTTTTCCCTTATGGCCCCAAACCTGTAAAAATTGGCAGGAATCCCGCCTATGTATGTTCGGGGTAGCGTTGTCGTTTAGCACGTTTTGAAGTTTTTACGTTCAACTGTGCAATTTAATTTTTTGCTGTCATCGGGCGCCTGCGGGTAATTTCATACGAACTGTTGATTGGTACCGTTCACGATTTCACATACCGATCCAATCCATTTTGGAGAAATTTTGAAAACCTGGGGTGGCCGTACAAGTTTTGCACGTATTGTACAACAACGGGTCGCCTCGCTTCCAAAATCTAGGCATGTAAGTGACGCGCTGGGTTCTATTACTTAAATACTGTGTTCCAAAGCGTGCAACTTTCCCAAACTTACGAGTTTTTTCAGGCACCTCAGGCGCTGAAGTGGCTGTGGGAGGAGGAGCTGGGTGTTGTCGACATGGTTATCGAGAAAGCACGGGCTGTCATCGCCGAGTTGGCCGAAGACGAGGATTGACTGTGCCTAACACATCCGGTTATTCACATATCTGTTTATACGCGTTGTATTCGAAATTATCCGTGTGAATGAACTTTCCTCCGCTCTGCTTTCTATACCTTCTGTTGACGGTGAGAGGCTGCTTCACAAACAAACAAGATTGTGGGATGAAAGAAATGGTTTTCGGAGAGTCTGGGCAAAAAAAGCAAAAATTCTGACCACTGAGCGGATCGAACGCCCAACCTTTCGATCTGGAGTCGATCGCGCTACCATTGCGCCAAGCAGTCATGTTTATCTGACACGCGTGTCGCATAGACAAGCGAAGGGCCTGGCGGCTGTGGGCTGAAAAAAATTCAGACGCTCATTGCTTGATTCGATATTTCAGCAAACATTAATGCTCATTTCTCTCTTTCTCTCTCTCTCTCTCTCTCTCTCTCTCTCTCTCTCTCTCGCTCTCTCTGTCTTTTTCCCCTTATCTTAATGTGTGAAAAACTCGAGGGACATAGAAAACGGATCTCACAGTCTTTGCAACTCGGGTCACTTCAAAAACAGGGCTGAATTTTTGCGAAACCCCGCCCGTTCCCAGTATTTGGGCAAAGGGCCCCGCCACGGTCTGCTCTGAAAAACGACGTATTCAACAAATTCAAGAGTTTTGGCATTTTGTCATTGCTGTTCGTCGTGGGACCAATGCAACCGCCGAAAAGACAGAGACACTCCGTGTTCTGGGCTGCTGCCAAAGTGCATATGCCGGATTTTTGGCAGCTGGGGTTCCTTCAAACTTTAAGAAGGGAAAGGTTGTGATCTGTCATTTCCCCGTTTACGCAGAAACGCGGGTGATCATACAAAGAGTCTCGCCACGAAGGCAACTGGCAATCTGCCAAAACATGCGAATGTGCTAAAAAAACACAATCAGGGCATTTGTCCACATTCGAAAAAGAGGCGGGGTTTGGCAAAACTCCAGTTCTGGTTTCGAAGGGACAAGAAATACAAATTGGAAAGGCCGAGGAATAAGGCCTTAATCCAGCCCAAACTGACCCAATTTCAACCCACTGGCTTTTCTTTAAAACCACTTGACAGTTTAAAGCCAAATTTGCCATTATCGCGTTAAAATTATGGCTTTCTCAACATCTGCAATCCCCATATTTTCCCATGGGAGTGGGACACGCAGATGCCTCAGCCGCTATCTGACATAATGCTTTAATCCATAAACATCTTCTGGTAGTCACTTACCATTTAATCGTTTTAAAATGTTATAATTTTGTTTTCCTTGTTTTCGGGTTTGTTTTCTTGCATTGGCGGCTGGCTATCAATGTTTGGAATGATAACATTTCCTTCTCAAATTGTCGTTTCAATGGACATGATACGTTTCAATCGCCCCCGCAAATCTAAATCTAACACAGTTGTCGGAGGGGTCTCCCTCTCTCTCTCTCTGTCTCTCTCTCTCTCTCTTCCTCTCCTCCCTTTCCGCCATTTTCATTCAACCTGTTGGTTCCAAAGTATTTGGCAAAACTGTCACATCGTGTCAATGTCTTCGCGACGTTCCTGTAAAAAGTCTCACGGTGTTTCATCGTTGCAAATTGGCTACTCAGCCAGCGTTGCAGCCAAATTGGACAAAGTATCTATAACAAGGATCTCTCCTTACATGGCTTAACAGTAGGTGATCATTTCTTGATATCACGTGTTATCTAATCACTTCCACGTCGTAAATCAGTCGATCACCAGTAGTTTTCTGCTGATATTGCACTTTCTTAGCTACTTTCTCTCACGCAGCTGGCGGCGGTAGAAAAGTTTATGACCCTAAATTGAACTGTCTTTATTTTGTAAACTTCTCTGCTTCCACTTTTTTGTTTCTCAGCAACTGTGTGTGTGTGTGTGTGTGTGTGTGTGTGTGTGTGTATGTGTGTGTGTGTGTGTATGTGTGTGTGTGTGTGTGTGTGTGTGTGTGTGTGTGTGTGTGTGTGTGTGTGTACATTCTCTCTCGTCCAGCTCCTTTTCCTTGTTGCTAGTATGCTTACCCGAGATAATCTGTTGGCCAAACAACCGGTTCTTGTCTCGCCATTGATGTTTGTCCTTTCGTTTGTAAAAATGTCTATTTTTAGGTGATTTATTGCTAAAAATGGTTGGTACTGAGTCGAAGAAAGCTATCAAGTAAGTTCTGTTACTCCCACTGCTCACTCACTCACTCACTCACTCACTCACTCACTGACTCACTTTTCTTTCAGCCCTCTAGACTACGACGATGTTCAATCGGTAGCTGACGCTATTCGTGAACAAGTAGGAGCCGATGTAGCCACTGCTGATGTATAGTGATTTTTCAAATGTAGTTATTTCTTAAATTTAGATCGCTATCATTTGTGGTTCCGGACTCGGCCCAATTGGAGATGCCATCGAAAATGCCACCGTTCTCCCTTACGAGAAGATTCCCGGCTTCCTGAAGACTAAAAGTAGGTTTTAAGGGAAAACTGCAAAAGTGTCCCCGTTCAATCTAGCCCCCGATCAACTACCCATAAATGTACTCTCGCCTTTACCAGTTTCTGCTTTTAAGGGGCTTGATTAAACATTCATCAAGCCCTAACATTGGGGTGCGGGGGGGGGGGTAGTTTTTATTTTGAAGTGTCTTCAAACTACCCCACAGTACCAGGTGTGGGGTTAAAATACGATAAAGATTGGTATTTCAGTTCCCGGACACAAAGGAAATCTGGTCTTCGGTACTCTGGCTGGAAAGAAGGTCGTCGCCCTCCAGGGACGTTTCCACGCCTATGAACATGGCATGAATTTGGCATTGGTAAGTTTTGCTTTTTGAGATTATTGATTGATTTAAAATCCAAATTATTAAAAAAAATATTTTTAGTGTGCCATGCCAGTGCGAGTAATGCACGCCTTGGGAGCCAAGACCTTGATCGCCTCTTGCGCCGCCGGCGGAGTTAACCGCGAATTCCGCCTGGGAGACTTTATGCTGGTCAAGGTAATCAATAAACAGAATCAATCGCTAGCTTTCAATCGTTACAGGACCATATTAGCATCCCGATGTTGGCCGGATTCTCGCCTTTTGTAGGATTGAGTGACTCTCGTTTTGGAGCCCGTTTTGTCTCGATTCACGAATTGTATGACAGGGATCTGAGGTAACTTTTTTTTAAAAGTATTATTAAACAATTATTGATTGAAATTATTAATTTGTAATTTTAGGCAATTGGCTCACACCGTTGCTGAGAAAGAGGGAATTCGTCTGCACGAGGGAGTGCTGTCTCAAAATGGAGGGCCCCAATATGAGACTCCAGCTGAGGTTCGAATTTTCTCCTTTCTCTCTCTGTTTCTCTGTCTCTCTGTCTCTCTATCTCTCTATCTCTCTATCTCTCTATCTCTCTGTCTCTCTGTCTCTCTGTCTCTCTGTCTCTCTGTCTCTCTCTTATTATCGATATTCAGGTCTCCATGTTCATGAAATGCGGCGTGGATGCCGTCGGAATGTCCATCTGTCACGAAGCCGCTGTTGCAAAGCAGTGCGATATGCGCATTCTTGGATTCTGCCTTATCACAAACGTGTAAGTAAGCCGACTTATCTACATTTTAATTCATATGATTACACAATTATTGTTATTTTAGCGCCAATCTTGACTCGGACAAGTCCGAACTCGTTTCCCACGAAGAAGTCCTGCAGACTGCCGACGACGCAGGCGAACGTGCTTCAAACTTTGTCAGGGCTTTTGTAGCTGAGTTGTAGATTTGAAAGGAAATGAAGGATTGAATTGTAAAGATGTGTGTGTGTGTGTGTGTGTGTGTGTGTGTGTGTGTGTGTGTGTGTGTGTATGTGTGTGTGCAGCTGCAAAGGTTCTCTGATTTCTTCTTTTGCAAATCTCGTACGCGAATTTCATCTCCCTTTTACGACTCACCCTCGCAGTGAACGTAAAGTAAGTCACCATTCCCTCAGTTGGAAGCTACACACAGGCAGCATGTGGCAGGTGCTTCTCCTTCTTCTGCAAGTCCCAACACTTACGGTATTTTTCTATTGACCTATGTACCGATTATTAACCATGTTTAGGCTTTATTCTTCCGAACAACTCACATGAGTCCTGTTCATTCAGAAGGAAACACTGTTCAGGTGACACCGTGTACTCTGGAATTGTGTTCGAAGCAATACTACTGCGTATACTTCGATGAAAGGTACGTTAATAAAGATACATTCGCACATGTACACGCGCACGCGCTAAAACACACACACACACATGCATACACGCACACGCACACGCACACGTCGCTTTCGGTTTTCAGTAACGGTGGAACCTGTCTGTATGGAAGACCAAAATCAGCTCGTATTGACAATGCCACGGTAAGCTGGGCACGCTAATTGACTTACTGTTGCAGTTCGGTTACATGAAAGATATTTGGACTCCGCAGTGCCCAAAATCGGATTTCAAAAATACTGCGGAAGCTTTGTTGTATTTCTATGGTTTGTGTGTATGTGTGTAAGTGAGTGAGTGTGTTAGAGAGAGAGAGAGAGAGAGAGAGAGAGAGAGGGGGAGAGAGAGAGAGAGAGATTATAAAATTTCAGACCCCTGCGACAACTGTGCCGGATTTTGGATTCAAGGCTATAACCAGCGGCCCTACAATGCAAGTGGATTTGAAAACCGTTTCCCAAAGACGATTACAAATATGTCTTGCAATATAGATGATTATACGGTAATTTTAAACAGAGAGAGAGAGAGAGAGAGAGCTTTTTTCAGATTGAGAGGAATTATGACCAATCCCCCACCAGCGATCAAGTTTGTAAAGCCACTCTGGTCGCTCGAAATAAACGGACAACTTATGAAGTTAGGAGGTGGGATTTCTGTGTTTTAATGGTTTTCTACAACTCTAATATTGAATAGAATTTACAAAATTGTAATTTTAAGCTCGTTGCAACCAAATACCCCGAGGAAGAACTACACTGGCGGTTTGGAGTACTATTGTAACATAAATAAGGAATTGGTTACTCTCGATGGATACAAGTTTGTATCCTTTGCATATTACACTCCTCCATAAGTGATTTCAACAGACCAAATGCATATGTGACGTAATAAATAGTGTTTTTTTTTTTATTTGAATGTTTTTCTAGTTTTTGAATGACATGCATGATACACCAGCAATTTACACAGTAAAATGTTCAATAAAGTTGGGGTAAAGTGAATACATAAGTCATTTCAAAAGAAAGTGGCTTCTAAAAACAAGAGTTCATGTTTTTGCAGCAGTTTTTATGAAAATTCATGTGAGATCTGAGGTTTTTATGAAAATTCATGTCAGTTCTCGAGAACTACAGTTTCAGATTTAATTTAAACGGTAGTATTTAAATGTACGCAGTTGCGCGTTCAACCGGAAACGGCGGTTTAAAAATTTCGCCCGCAAAACAGCTGTTCTTTACATTTTAGTGGGTTGTTTTTTGTTGTAAATGTGTTTTCAAATGTTAGTTTGAAGTAATTTCGAATAAATAAAGATAGAAAGTATTAAAATTCATGGAATGGCCCTTGTGAAAGCGTATTTCCGCGCTTAAAAACGTCGCGGTGGGAGCAAAAGCGGAAATTTGCCGTTTGTTCCGTATTTTATGATGGAAATTCCGAAAATCAGTTTGTAAAATGTTAGTTTGTGTGAATTGAAGAATTTATCGACATCGGAGGCTCTGCAAAGCTATCGGTTGTTTGAATGGCAATTTTTGTAGCGAATCGGTGATAATTTAATGGAATAGGTTTGTGAATCATTTTTAATTGAATAAAACGCGAGATTTCTGTATAAATACTAAAAAATAATTATGTTTTTCTGTTTTCTAGGTCAGAAGTACGCGCGAATCTTGAAAATCCCGCCTATTTCGTAACTAGCAGATCTGTTAGATTTCTGCCTCTGAACTTCGCTTTTTTTTGCAGATGCGAAAACGTTTAAAAAAAAAACAGCTTTAATAGGCTCGAGGGGGTTTTGTTAGGGAAAGCTTCGCTTTTTTGTATATTGCTTCGTAATTCACATTTTTATTTCATTCATTGTATTTTTATTGTAACCGTTCTTCCTTTACGTGTTTCGTTTCAGGGTGCCCTAAGGGCGATTCAATGAAGTCATTTTTCGACTCGTTCGCCAAACCCAAAGAGGGTAGGTCTTCGCCTCTGTATCTCTCTCTCTCTCTCTCTCTCTCTCTCTCTCTCTCTCTCTCTCTCTCTAATTCCCTCTCTTCAGACCATGCGATGTCACTCCCCGACAGCTCCCTAGCTGCCGTAGATCCCTCCAAGAAGCGAGGCCGTTTGGCCAGCGATTCCTCCGCCAGTGACTCAGATGCACAAGTTCCTTTCTTTACCTCTTCATTTTCTTAATTTTTTAGGCTAAAATCACCACAACCGCCGGCATTTCGAAAACAAAGAAGAAGGTGATGAAGCTCGGAAGCCCATCAGAAGCCGGTTCCTCACTTAAGGTGGGTTTTGTAACAAAAATAGTTCTTTTTATTCTAATTTGTCAGTCTTTTTTGCCTTTAGGAGAGTCAGATCCGTCGAATCGCCGCACAGTCACACTACGATGTCGTCTCCAAAAGTTTCGCTAGTATGGAGGCTAGAAAGGACCCGGTAAGTGTTTTTGTTGTAATTTTGCTATTGTTTTTATAGAATTATGTACCGATCTACAAGAAGAAGTTGTTCGTGGACAGCCCCAAGTCGGTGAGTTTTTTTACGGCACGGACGACGCCTCTGAATATATATTTTTGGCGACTCTTGGCAGAATTGTGAAGAAGCTGATTTGCCTATAACTTTTGTTTTTGTTTGCTGACCAAACCCAATTCGGCGGCGGGGACAGATTGTCATAAAGAGGATTTCGGTTAAAGGACTATTTTACATTGGAAATGTGCCAAAATTGCTTGGAAAACTGCCGAATAAATATGATAGACAAATTCAGGCATGATTTGTATGTTGTGGGTCCCGAAACGCTTTGATTCGCGCGAAAAGTCTACATTAGGAACATATTTGAATTCCCACCGTGATTGTCTCATTTTTTTATTTGGAAATTAAAAAATAGTGTAAAAAAACATAAGCATCGCACAGCTAGATACCACCAGGATGTCTTCAAGTAGTAAAATCCGCTTTTAACCACATCCTTTGATGTTAGTAATAAACATTATTAAGTTATTTAAAACAGTTTTTAACATTTTTTGTACCGATTTATACAAAATTTAAATTTTGCTTTTTCATAAACGGGCTGGCCGGAGTTCATAATCGTTCTTCTAGCGTTTCTTTTAAAATTTCCCGCTTGCTCAAAATCTCGTTTATTCTTTTTTTTTTCTAGGATGATCCCTACGCCATTCCCGACTCGACGCCAGATCACTACCGGCCGAAAACCCACAAATCAAAGGTATATACACCGTAGTTTTATACAATAAGTGTTTCAGGCGCCGCTGCCCACCGTGGTTTCAACTGGCTCCAGCCAGGAGATGGTCACTCCGGAGCCGCCGAAGAACAAGCAGAAGCGCCATACGCAGAGTTCGCCCCACCCCGGGGCACTTTTCAAGAACAAGATTAAGGTGAGTTCGAAATTTGAAGGCTTTATTAACCCTTGTTCACGGAATGTGCATGATTTACACCTTTGTTTGTCCATTTTGGTTCTCCCGTTCTGTCAAGCCGTTGGGTTGCGGGACCGCTCTGCCTCAGCCCATTCGTTGCGGCCTCTTGTTACCTCAGGCTGCTTATTATCGCCATACCTGGACATGTGGTTGCGGTACCTTGGTTTTGGGGGGTTTGTTATTGTGGGGGTCTTGTAAAAATGTTGGTTCTTGCATTTTTGAACCCCCCTCCTTACCGTGTCCAGGTATGATTATTTATACCTCGGGAGACTGACAGTTGACGAACCCACCCATAACTTTTGGGACCAAAACTGGGGTTGCCCCCCTTAACTTTTGGTCTTCCGTGCAAAACTTTGCCATAATAGTGGCTAACCCCCCTTAACTTCTGCGTTTTTGGGGCCTCTACCCCCAGTAACCTGGGGAAGGCTGACTATACTCTCCCGAGTTATGTGATTATCGCTTCCGGTAGCCCTGTAAACGTGGGAATCTAATTTGAGTACCCACTAATCGTAAGCTATGCAAATGACAATTAGCTGCATAGAAAACATCGGCCGGGATTTTCGGTTGAAGGACCGCGCTGAGCAGAATTTCTTGGGGGTACTCGCGCCACACGTCTCATTTGTATTGCGGGAGGGGAGGGGGGGCGTGCAAAACGAACCCCACAGGCAGCTTGTTTATATATGGTGTTGGCAATTATGCCCTTTGGTTTGATTTTACACTCCTCTGTGGTTGGAAATGAGGCATCCACAGCTAAAGAGATCCTAAAATTTAGGACCCTGTCATGGCTAGACAAGAGGCGTTGGGGGGCTCTGTACGTAATCCCCCCAAAAGGGGCTTCGTAGGCAACGTAAGCCCCCTATAATTTTGTTACCATTTTCAACCAAACGCCGAGTCACGTAGGTACCGCAAGCACCATCACGTCTGCCTGTGGGCCCACCCGTCTAGCCCGCCCAGTTGGGTACTCCCGTAGCTATGGGGGTTGTAATTTCAGAACCCTTCTAACGCGGGGGGTTAATTGAGCAACATTTGAGCACCCCTGAATTATGGGGCTTAAATAGGAATCCCCTTACGTTTTCTTTAGCAACTAAAACTCCCTTATGTTCAGAGGTTTAAAACGGTGTGTTGGATCTTTAGGATCTTTAGTGATAGGCCTGTAACTCGTTTTGTTATCATTTCCATTAGTACCGTTAGACCTTTAACCCCCTTGTTTCCCTTGCATGTGCGCTTATTTCAGAAGGCTCCCAAGACGTCTACGCCTCCGTCTGCATCTCCTCGGCCGATTTCACCCATTCTCTTTGTATGTCCTTTTGGCATGTTGCACCTAACCGCTTTGTGGCTTCGGGCCGGCCCGGAAAATATTGGCAATCGTCCCCAACCGCCGTTCCTCGTTTCTCTTTGGGTCTTTCATTACCTCTGTTTTGCCGCCTTTTTTGTTATGAGAATAGTCATTTTCTTTAGGGAACGGACTTCGACGTCCCCTCGGTCGGCTTCAATTCTCCCCTCTCTCGCCTCAGCTCCTCCCGCAGTTGTGCGCAGTTGGTCAAGCCACCGGAGTTTGTATCGGTGGGTTTTAATTCTAATACCGATTTTTATTCCTATTTTCTTTTAAAAGTATGAAAATTTCAGACTCCTGTGAAAATCCCCACCCAGAGAGGCCTTCGCCCGTCCGGAATGTCCACCTCCGCGCTGGGACCCCGTCGACCCGTGCAAATCGACTTTGGCGAGGTTAGACTATTCGTTACACCGTTTATTTGGCGTTCAACTCTCATAGAAGAGCCCCCAGATTCGGGGGGGGGCTAAGGCCACAGCACCCCCCTGTCCCGAAGGAATCGGTACCATGTTCATGTATTGTTTAAGGTCCAGTCCACATCGGAGATAGGAACCGGCTACACATCGCCTGTGAAGAGGGTGCCTCATAGAAACACCGACGATGGTGCGCCGGCTACGGAGAGGAGGATTCTCAGTCGAGACTCGCCGTTGCGGCGACAAAGGAGCTGTAGCGTCGGGTCGCTGTCAGATGTACGTTTAACTCGATTTCTTAGCGCGTCGTAAATGCTAAAATACTACGATTATGGGGAACGAAAACTGAACAGGCGTGGACGTAACATTGGAGTTTGAACACGTTCTAAATATAGCTGAACGTTCAGCTTTTGGGGGCTGTAAGCTTAAGCCCCCCCCCCCAATGGTGCTTAGCTATGATTCTAAACGAGGATGGAATACATATAAGGTACATCCGAGCAAAGTTTTCACGGGCCGGCCCGGTCTACTTACAAATAATCGCCATCCCGGCCGGGTTTAGCCCGTGTACTCGGACCACCTAGTCAAACCGTCACCCACGCGACCAAGGTTCGATCCCGATCGGGGCACTTAATTTTTGCCAACTTCGAATTAGTTTATTTAGGAAATAGAAGAATTTCAAAATAGTTTTTGGGTTTTTAAAAAATCATTGTAAGCTAAAATAAAGATTTAAAGAATTTTTCATTCGACAATTTTATAAACCGGGCCGGGCCGACTCCTTTTATTCCCAGGCCCTTGGGTGTGTTCCTCTCATGTTGGAACTATAACCATAGGATAATAGGAGGGGTACTCGCGGAACCTACGAATTTGAGATGCAACAAAAAATTAAATGGGGGGGGGGGGGCTTGCGTACTTGGGGTTCAATAAAAAAAAAAATGATGGACGTGGGGCTTAACTTTATAACGTGGTGGGGGCATCTTAGATAGTGCCATTTTATTTTCTCTGCTCGGCAACACTTGTTTTCCTTTGCCATATTCGTGGGAATTGTAGCCGTATTTAATGAAAACAACCGATACAACAAAGCAGTTTTCACGTCTTCCAGCTTTTCGTTAGTGCTGCTAATGGGAATGAATTCGTTGCGCCGACCACCTGCATTCTTTTTTGCGATAATTTCTTCGTCCTCTTTTTTGCCCGACGAAGCGGGATCTGCCGTCCTCGGTGTTCTATTCATTCTTCTCATCATATTTGTGTTCTTGCTGACCATACACGAATAAGTTACCTGTAGGGTGTATATTGCGCGAGCTCCCATATTTTATAAGCGACATATGACGTCAAGCGAGAGCCTTCGCAAACTTCTATTGCAAATCTTTATAATTGTGTGCGTTTTAGGTACGAGAATCCGATTCCGCCCCGCCTGTAGCGCCCCCGTTGCCTAAAAAGGAGCGAAGTCGAAGCGTCGAGCGCCAGGTTTGTTCTTTCTAATTAGCATATATTCTTCATTTCCTTTATAATTTGAATATTGTTTTTACAGCTGGCAACCTCTGAACTCCTCTCTACCCGAACACTGAGAGAAACCCCCGAAAGGGCTCGATCTAGGGTTTGTTTTGTTCTTTTTCTCTATAAAATTGTTTTTTTTAGGAACGAGGGTTGAAAAAGTCTGCGTCGTCTGGAGTCCTCAATCGTCTCGAGACCATGCCGGTCGTCACTCGGAAAATGAAGCGGGTAAGACATTGCATTCTAAAATTTCATTATTCTTTGGGTTTAGGCCATGTCTACCAACGACCTCTCCAAATCGAAACCCTCTGCAGGTGTCGAGAAAGTGGATATGGCGGGTTCCAAGGAGTCTGGGGCGGAATCTGGATCGCAGTCTTCTGAATACCACTCGCCAATGAAATCGGTATGTCGGGTTCAAAATTGGGGAGCCCCTGCCCCTCCGTAAATCATCCACTCCTCGCCAAATCTAATCATATATTGTGCTCCGCCAATAGCGGCGATGGGGCCGTCGCAATTTTAAGCGTTCGTCAAATTTTGTTAAAGAAATTTTCGAAACTTTGTAATAGGTTCGTTAGCGCTTCGGGGGGGGGGGTCGATACGTAAGCTCCCCAAATGGTGCCTCGGCGGCAAAATAAGCCCTCCACTAATTTTTGTTACCATTTTCATCCAAACGCCGAATTACGTAGGTACGCCCCAGCACCTCACGTACACCTATGAGGTGGTTCGAGTGGACGGGCCGAAGATTTTTTTAAAGTCTCTCCGGCCCTTGAAAAAGTCTCTTTTAAACCTTAACCCGCCTCCCTTTCAGAAACCATCGACTGAGGACGTAGCCATAAAAGATGTCAAGACGGTGCCAATTCCTATGGTCCAAGATTCCGAAGGAAGCGTGTACTTCTCGGCTGATGAGGCATCCTCGGTTAGATTTTCCCGTCTGATTTTTTTAAAAGTATTTTTTCAGAGCTCTCCAGAAGACGACGTCGTTCCGAGTTCCCAGCCCCCTCTTTGCTCCACCGGCCTAATTCCTCCCGTTCCCTTCCGCCAGCCCTGTTCCGACCTGGCCACTCTGTCGTCCTCCTCCAGCACGACCTCTCTTTCCGATGACGTGGTTCCCTGCTCCCAAGACGTCTCCGCATCGCAGGACGTGGTGGAATGCTCCCAGCCGATGTTGCAGTCTCAGGAGGAAGTGGTCGCCTCCTCCCAAGCCCTCTCCTCTCAAGAGGTGGTGCCCTGCTCCCAGGAAACCATCGGAGACATCCTTCTCAGCTCTCAGGACGACGGCTCTTCTCAGGAAGTTACCTCCGGAGGAGGAGGAGGAAAAATTCACCAGCCGCTTCCGCTGAAAAGCGCCTTAAAGTGAGTATATGGGCGAGTAATTTCAATTTTGAAACACAAACCCAAAGTTCTCACGTCCCGGCCCCCGGTTCGGGCCGTCTGTTCGGACGACCTAGTCAAACTGTCACCCACGCGACCAAGGTTGGATCCCGGTCGGTGCACTTAATTTAGTATCACTTAAAATTTATATAAGCTGAAATTACAATTTCGAGAATTGTTTTTGCAAGTTCACAAACCGGATCGAAACAAGCCGGGCCGGCACTTTTCTCGGTCCGGCCCGGTTTGTAAACATGTCAAATTAAACCGAATCTTAGAAAGCTGGGTTTTGTGAGCACCGCAAATTCCGTGTGATTCTCATTCACATATTCGTAGACCTTATCGTCAAACTGTTAGCGCCAAATTGTAATGGCATGTGAAATACTTACCATAAAGGTGGCTACGGGCCGGGCCTTTCTCTACAAAAATAATCTCGGCCCGCGGCCCGAGTTCATAATTTTTGAAAGTTTACAAAAAAAAGTTTTTCACCAATTATGTTCAGGAATTGCGTCTCTATCATACTATTGTATAAAACGGCCAAGGCAAAAAAGTTTAGTCCACGGGGGATCGATCTGGGGCAACTTCGGATTGCCAGTCCGACCTCTTAAACACTCGGCCATGAAAAACATTCAAAATTTATATATTCCTTTTTAAAAACAGTATGGTTTGCACACGTTCAACTATGTTTCGCAACAAACAGAACTTAAAAATATTAACTTTGAAAATAGTTGCATCAAAAAATAGTTGCATTAATTAAAAAAAAAGATTTAAAAAAATACTCGGGCCGACCCCTTCCTCACTTTTTCTCGGCCCGGCCCGCTGATCAGCCACCCTTGCTCCGCATCAGAGTATGTGTGCAACCAAATCATTTGAATTACCTTTGGTAGGGAGGATTTAGTGTTTGGCCTTACGGTTGGAAACTTTGATAAATCACAAGAGGACGTTGCCGATGACAACCTTATATTATTTCAAAATAGCGCCGGCGACGCGGCTGAAGAATTGCATTTTTAAAGATGCGATAAAAATCTACTTCATTTTAGCGACTAAATTCATTTCGTGATTTCAGAACTCCGGGAAGCGAGAACAGGAAGAACGGACGGCGGATCCAATTCAGCTCCCTCCAAGTGTATTATTTCGGAAGGATCCAAGGATTCCACGTTGTTCCCGACCACGGCGACGTTGCACTAGGTTAGCCAATAGTTTAGGCAGCAATTTAAGCTTATTTTAGGCATGGAGAATGTGCACTTCTTCAGAAGGGAGATCAAAGTGCTGAAGACCCATCGGCCGGGAATCGACATGCACGACGTAGGTTTTTTAAAAGTGAATATTTTTATTTCGATTGTTCCATTTAAATTTGGTGTTTCAGCCGGAGGAGTCGGATCTTTCGGACGGCGAGGATCCGGGCTTCGACAGATTCTACCGGAGATGCGATTTCGAGCGAAACAACAACGAGCGACAGAAGCTGCTTCAGAACAACGGAGTCGTGATTACCAGGGTGGGTAGTATTAAATTCATCAAACTATTTGTGCAATCGTCGGCGAAATTCATTCGGGATCATTTTTTTGTTTTTGAGTTCCCATCAGCAACATGATACAGAGAAGTACTTTTGCCATACATTTGGGTTGGGTTTAATTCTGGGAAATATTCTTCACAATTGACAATGTGGCCACGCAAAGCGGATCCCACAGGTAGCTTTCTCATCGCCTTTTAGGCTGGTTCACGTGCCCATAAATCCATCCTTATTAGATTATTTTACAATGAAAATACAAAAGGGATTCAGTGGGATTAAACTGCAAAATTAAGGCCCACGTGGTTTCGGTGTTATTATGAGCAATTTTTTTTGTAATTGTCCGCTAGACCCCTCATGATTATTTTCTAAATTTGCTCGGTTTCGAGGCCGTAAAACATTCGTTTCAGCAGAAACAGTCCATGGAGCTGCTGCGGCAGATGCGGAAGGACTGTGGCTGTTCCTGTCGAGGAGGATATTGCCGACCGGCCACTTGCGAGTGCATCAGGAGCGGCATTCCCTGCCAAGTGGATCGGATCGAAGCCGACGGGCGCTACTTCCCCTGTAGCTGTATCTGCCCCAACCTCTGCCAGAACGATAACGGTCAGTTCCTCTTTTTTCTTATGGAAACCATCCACTTCTAGGCCGTCTTGTCTATGATTATGAGAAGGTTCACGAGGAACGCCGGATGACTATACAACGCTACAGGGACCAGCAGAGAACGGTAATTCTTGGGGGTGTAAATGGTGTTAATTACGGAAATTATAGGGAATCCACGCCTCGCCGAGGGTGAGGAGGTTCACGGACCACGAAGAAGTGGAGGGAGGCGAGGAGGTCAATGGCAATGTGGAGGAGGAAGAAGAGGAGGAGGTGATTAAGAAGACACCCACGAGGGAGGACTTCCTCCTGGCTCCTCGGATGCAGGGAACTCCCGTCTACAAGGCCGCCAACCCGAGGTAAACTTACTTGGCCGGCTATTTCTCGAAATTAGAAATCGAAATTTTCTTGGTGATTTTTTCATTATCTTCTCTCATAGGAGAGCACCAAAAGATGTTTAGTTAGCAAGGGAACGTATAATTCACTGCGGCCAAATAAAATTAAGAATTGTCCGGAATTTGTAAGCGTGCTGCTGTTGTATTTAGAATTGACGTTAAGTTTAGCGATTGCTCTGTTAATGCATTTTTTTATTCTTACCAATTTGTTTTGTTTGCTCATACTTAGGCAACCCACCGCGGGTGTCAATTTTGCGACAGCCCCTTCACTTATAAAAAGTTTCGAAAATTTGTGACGGACCCCCCTTCTGTAACAAAATTTGCCGAATACTTCAAATTGCGACGGTCACATAGTCGCTTATGGCTTGCTTATGGCTTCCGCTGTCTGTGGAACGACTAATATTACCGCATGATTTTTGAACTTATGTTGCCAAAGGGAAATCGACTTCTGCCGGAAATGCGGCTATTTCTATGCGCCTTCGCTATTTGCACGATCTCTCGCCTGAGTATTGCATCATTTCCTCCTTAACGTTTGGGGGAATTCCAAGGACCGAAAAATGGACTGGCCACTTGCAAATTGCCCAAAATGCTTTGAGAAAAGTTGTTTTGGTTAACGCTCCCAAAAGCATTGATACTGCCAAAACCACGCACACTCGTGGGTTTTGGCAAATTGCCAGGGGTCAACATAGTTCTCAAAAGAAGGGCCGGCCGAGAAAAGTAGCTTCTGTTTATACTTTAAAACCCTCCAAACACTTTCATAATACTTCTAATACATATATGAACTGATTCTAAGTTAGCAAAAATTAAATGCCCGACCGGGATCGAACCTTGGTCGCGTGGGTAACAGTTTGAACAGGTGGTTCGAGTAGACGGGCCGGGAATTTTTCCAAGTCGGACCTGCCTGTGAGAACTATGAGGGTCAACAGTTTGGAAAGCGCGGGTAGAGAGAAAATGTGAAATGTGTTAAGGGGTTCAAATTGTCTTTATTCCGACGCTTCTAATTATGGTGGCCCCGGGGCCGTGTAGTTAGGGCCATCTGCTGACACCCCCTTGCCACCCCTGTTTTTCAAGTGACCCGGGTTATCAATTAGAAAGACCGTGTGTGTGTATAGCAAAATCTTAACAAAAATATCCTTGTTTCTAAAAATGAAAACTGTTTTTTGTTTAATAATGTTTTCTTCCAGGCAGCCGAGCAACAACGAGCCTCCGTCCACTCCGACGAGCTTCTTCCCCCGCTCGCAGTCGCTTCTCTAGCTCCAGATACTCTACTTTTTTGATCTCGTTATAGTTGATTATTTTGATCACTGCCTAATAATCTCCTGTTACCTTCCGTTTTAATGTCATTTGGGTACATGTTACACAATAAGAGTATACCCATTCGGTTTTCATATATTCCTTGTGGTATTCGCTTTCCTCCTCTATTATTTGCCTTCTTTTTCCCTGTATTTTCACTTTTTTTGTTGTTATTTCAGGAGAAAGTAGTTCATGAGTCCATGGATCAACTGGCAGAGTCAGTTCAGCTGCGGAAATTGGATTAGAGCGTGATTTTTTCAGAATCGACCAGTCTTCGGAGTGGTTGCTGCGTCTAGAAGTGCCATTGCCCACGGAGTGCCACGAGAATGACTTCAGAGTCACGTGGCAGTGCGATGAGTTGGAAAATGTAGGCGTTTTTTGTTTGCAAAACAAGGGGGGCCTTCACGTGGGCCTTGGAAAAACCAGCCCCACGTGAAAATAGATTCTTTTGTATGCTTTAAATTTGTACATTTGAACCCGAAGTACTGTTGTCATTGCGTTCTTTTTTAAATAGTTTGAATGTGCCAAGGGATTGGAAAAGTTTATATGCGTTGTTATAGTTAATTTAATACTGCTTTTGATAACTACAAAATATCTGTTACTTGTTTTTTTGTTGTTGTTTTGGTTGGAAACACAAAAAATGTGCTAAAACATTTCTGCCCGTATTTTTCTTCCAAAAAATTTAAAAATTCTCCTTTATTGGATTTTGTTACACGTTAGTATACTTCTCGCCAAATATATTCGGAAAAAAATCGCTGCATACATGGCCTGAGTAGCCTATATTAAGGTGATTTGTATTCGCACTACAATGACACTGTTTTGTTTTTTTCCGGCGCTAGACTGGCATGAATACAGCGGTCGCAAACCTATTGTTTTAGTCACTTTCGGCGTTTCTTCTCTGCGTGTTTTTTTTTTTGAAATTTGCAAATCATTTGATCTGTGTTCTTTGTGCATGCCGTTTTCTATGAAATTCCAGGCTACTTTTATTATTATATAGCTGTCGCCAAACGGGCATCCTGCCAAAAACGGCCTTAATGCAGCAGTCGTGCGATACTCAGGCGGAAAGGCTAGAAGCGGAGACACAGAGAAAAAGCGGCTTTTTCTCGCCGATTTCCGTGTGGCGTTTGGCGACAGCTATACTTGGATGGGTTTTCCGTACCAACCAGATGTAAATTTGGCTCAAAACGACGTATTGGCACCGCTAGCGCACGCTCCCTTTATGATAAAACTTTTAAAATGTTATGGTTTGTGGCTTGCCTATTTCTGAACAACCTACCTGTGGGGTTCGTTTTGCGGAACCCCCAAAATACGAATAAAATGCGTGTGGAGCGAGTCCACCAAATGGGAAATTAGGCTTGGCCCTCAACCGAAAATCCCGGTCGATTTTTTCTCTGGGCTTACTTTTTCTTTTTGACCCTTAGATTAAAAAAAAGTTTGTATCCGAGTTTGTATTTAAAAGTTTGTAAAAGGTTATGTAGTTTGAAAAGAAAGGTATTGAATTTTTTTATTTCGATTGGCTCTGCTGTCGTGAATTGCACCGAAATGTATTATTTCAGCTGCTTATTTACATTTAATTTTGGCCCATTTCAGGAATTGGGCCAGTACTTCGACTTTGCCAAGCCGAAAGCCGTTGTCAGAACCGAGGGCGATTTCTCCGACACCGTCGAATGCACATTTTACGTGAGTAATTGATTAATTGAGTGCTAAAATTTCACCGAATTATTTTGATTGTTTGAAAAATCATCTCCTGTTGCAGTTGAAACCGAGGCAGCTGGATGGGATATACCCGAATGGGGCGGCCACCGTGTCGACCAGCACGCTGCTGTCCAGCTGTGTGCGCGAGTTCTACGAGAAGCTGGCCACGATGGCGAAGAGATACAGAGAGGAGTACAGGAACATCGGCCCTGAGTGGAGGGGAACGGTGTTCCTCCACTCGCCCAACTGGTTCAACCGCGATATCGAGTGGGTTTCTTCGTTTATCAAAACTGGGGGGGGTACGCACAATTCAGCCCCACCCAGCAAGGGTGGCTGATCAGCGGGCCGGCCCGGGCCGGGAAAATCTGAGGAAGGGGCCGGCCCCACTTTTTTGAAAATCTATTTGTAAATATAACTCTTTCCAAAGTCATTATTTTTAAGTTCTGTGTGTTGCAAAACATTGTTCTAATTGTGCAAAACATACTGTGTGAAGGAGGATTCGAACTACCCTATAGAAATTTTGTGTGTTTTGCATGGCCAAGTGGCTAAGAGGTCGGACTGGTAGTCTGAAGTTGCCCCAGTTCGATCCCCGGCCGATAAAACTTTTTTGCCATAGTTGTTTTATACATTAGGTTTAATAGAAACGCAATTCCTGCACATAATTTGTGAAAAACTTTTCTTTTTCCAACTTTTGGAATTTTTGACCTCGGCCGCCGGCTGGGCCGTGCAGTGAATTTTTTGAGAGGGGGCCGGCCGGTAGCCAACAGCCGGCCCGCCAGGCCGAGAGATTTTTTGGGACGGCCCGGCCCTTGTATGCAAAATTAAATTTTTAATTTTGTGTAAATCGGTACTACAATAATTTTTTTAAAACTGTTTTAAATTACTTAATAATGTTTGTTACTAACATATATGTCAATATTAGTCGTACAAAAAAGAATGTCACCGATCGGGATCGAACCCTTGTCGTGTGCGTGGCAATCTGACTGGGTGGTCCAAAAAAAAACGGCCCGACCAAAATTTTCCAACTGGCCCGGCCCGTGAGAACCCCGCCTGATGGTACCTTTCACTATACTCCCCAGTTAGCAACACTTTTGCTAATTGGGTAGTTATTCATACGACTATTATTTTGTAACCCTACTATTTTCAGCTCCTTTTTCAACAAGATCCCCCTGCTGAGCCTGCACTTCGGCGTTTTTTTCAGAGGAATGTTCCACAGCCATTGGGAGGTTCGCGTCCTCTTCCGGATTTATGACTGTTCTTTATTTTTCCAGGTTTCCTACGGTGACGCGGAGCGCAGAAAGGGTTACCTGCGAGATGTGGAGGTCGAGGTTGACTGTCACTTCGATCAGAACAACATCTCCGTTCTATTTTTCAACCACGAGAAAAATGCCGTCTACAAGCCGAACCAGAGCTGGAAAACCGACGGCTTCGCGTTGTACAGAGTGCAGGTGCGGATTCAAACTGACTCGACTGACACTATAATTAGCATATTTGGATAGAGTACGGTGGGCTCAAAAAGTAAGGTCCCACAGCCCCCCCCCCCCTCAAGAAAAAAAAATAGAGACCCATTTTTTACAAGGCTCTCAACACTATTAACCCCCCACCGGGCCCGGGTGGCTCAAGGCCCGGTGGGGGGGGGTCAATAGTGTTGAGGGCCTTGTAAAAGCGAAGAGGGCCGGACCGAAGATTTTTTAGGAGTCGGCCCGGGTATGACAAACAAAATTCTAATTTTTTTTATAAATCGGTACAATAATTTTTTAAACAGCTTTAAATAACGTAATAATGTTTGTTATTAACATATAAGTAAATATTAGTTTTACAAAAAGAATGTTATCGACCGGGATCGAACCCTGGTCGTGTGGGTTGCAATCTGACCATAGGTACTTGCGGAACCTGCGTAATTCGGCGGTTGGTTGAAAACAGTAACAAGAATTTATAGGGGGGCTTGCGCTGCCCCCGAGGCACCATTTGGAGGAGGCTTACGCATTGAGCCCCCAAACACTCCCTGTCCAGCTATGAATCTGACTGGGTGATCCAGGGTAAACGGGCCTGGCAGTTAAAAATTTTCCAAATGACCCGGCCCCATAAATGAACATACTACCTGTGAGGTCCGTATGGCGCGAATCCCCCAAATAGGAAATTAGGCTCGGCGCGACCCCCTTCACCGAATCTACGGGTGCTTCTTCTATGACAGGCCCTGACTTTGCTAAAATACCGACCGAAGTGTTTTCTTTTCAGGTGCAACTACAGACGATCCGGAGGGTGATTGTGGAAATGCGCGATCGTGAGAGTGCGGTTCTCTACCTCGAATTGACGACGCCGGCCATCGTGAAAAAGAGCGTCGGCATCACCAAAGCCGAGGCGGAAAAGAATCTTCAGAAAAGGTATTCACGCACCATTGCGTACGTCCCACCGGTATTTATTTTCTAGGTATTTGAGTATCTACAAAGGTGCCATGAATCTTTCGGGATCGTCGGAGAGCGCGTTGGTGGAAAACCCAGTGCTGGCACTTGAGTTCAAAAAGTGCATGGAACAGAATTTCAACGTGGTGGGTAATACTGCGAAATTACTTTTTTTTCCCTGGGTTTTACCTTTTTTTATGTGTGTTTACCGGGTTTTCAGGGCGGCTTCGTTGTGTCGGACGTGTTCTGGCGCATCATATCTCGTCTGAGGCTGCGCTGCAAACTGCCCATCGAGTTCTGTACTTTTGAAGTAAGCGTTTTTACGGATTTTACTCATTCTTTTCGTTCAGATGCAGTGCATTCCGTACGCCTACCATGTCGATCCCTACTGTGAATGGAGCAGAGCGACGGAGGAGTGCAAGAACAGTGACAGCCCGGCCACCCATCCGAAGGAGAGGATATTCGCCGATTTCCTCTACAGGACCTTCGATTGGAGCTCCAGAAGCCAGAACAAGGAGGACAAACGCATGGTGCACTACCTCATCGAAGCACTCATTTCTAGGTGACATTTCTTTAAATGGAGGCTTAATTTACTTCTTCCCTCGAAAAGTGATTATAAATTCACTCGGCCCCAGCAGCTGAGATCAGCCAGAGCTCGCCATAAACGGGCGATACGGCCGTCGCAATTTTCAGGTTTCGGCAATTTTTGCAAAACGAAGGTCCGTCGCAAATTGTCAAAACTTTAAATAATAGTAAAAGTAATGTTAGAAAAAAAAAAACTAAAAAACCCACGGACACACCTTATTTTCAAGTTTAAAAAATTTCACAGCGCCTTTGTCAGCGTATCTAACCCTTTTTCGTCTCGCGCCCTCCCCTCATGCTGTGCTCTCTTTCTCTGCACTCTAAATGTTCGCTGACGGCCAGTTAATATAGTAGCACCGTAACACGATGTTACGGGGATACCCCTCGTAACAAAAAATATGGGGCGCCCTTTAGAAAGGCGTAAATTTGTTTAACTTTAATATTTTTGAGCCAGCATTTGAATTGATTTAAGTGCAACATTACAATGCAATAAAAGAGATTTAACAATGATTTTTAATTTCCCAAAAAATGTTACTGAGATCTCAAACACCGAAAAATTGAATTTCTTTTAGATTTTAGAAATTCAAAATAAGTAAAAAATATTGCTGTCGCCAAACGAGCATCCTGCCAAAAACGGCATTAATGCAGCAGTCGTGCGGTACTCAGGGGGAAATAGTGTGCGAGAAGCCCAGACGCAGAGAAAAAGCGGATTTTAATAGCCTATGCTCGTTTGGCGACAGCTATAAGTAAGCAGTGTTCAAAGGAGGGTTAAGGGCCTCGTAAGAATTCCTATATTTACTGTTTTTTTGTCTAAATACAGTTTCAAAAGCATCTTGAAATTCAAAATCAAAGCCCCATACCCCTCATAACTTGTCATGACCCGCGGGCCCTAGCCACCCGTAACTTTTGAAGAGCCGGAAAAAACCTAGTTTCCCCTTTCAAACCCTTTCATAAAACTTCAATTACGTATTTGAAGTCATCCTATGGTAACAAAAATTAAGTGCCCCGACGGGATCTAACTTTGGTCGAGTGGGTGACAGTTTGACTCGATGTGTCCGAGTAGACGGGCCGAAGCGTGCAAGGCCCTTCTGCTGATGCCCGTCCCGTATAAAACTGATGAGGGGGTGAGAATACGCTTTCCTCCTACTTTTTGTTGTTGGGGGAAATACCGAATTTCCAGAGGCGCCGTCGTCAAAGACCACATTCTTCTCCGCAAGGATGACTGGGACGAGTTCCTCCAAACGGTGCACGGTGGCTACAAGAAGAATCCTCAGGTTTATCCATTTTGCCTTTTTTAATAACCATTCATTTTAGGCTATGATCGAGGCCCTGAAACGTCTCCTGCTCGCAGTTGACGAACAGAAAAGGATCTATTCTATCACACTGGTTGGTTATTTTCTACTTTTCTCGCTTGAACTGTCATGTTCAGGCCCTGCGAATGATCTTCGTTCGACTCACCCGCAGTGATGAGTCCTTCGGCCTGACTGAGGAGGAAATGAAGGAGGGGTACCAGCTGGTCCCCAGGGTGTGTTTTAATAGCGTGGAGTGTCAATAGTGTTAACTTTAGGTGGTCATCACTCCGTCGCGAAATCTGAGAATCCAGCCGGAAATGTGCATGGGTAACCGCGTGTTGCGAGGGATGCAGGGAGAACAAAACGACAGTGGGCTCATAATTCGCGTCTCCTTCAGGTTTGTTTGTGAAAATCATGGCTAGACGGACCGTTTGTCTAATTTGACTGTCGATAGGCGACCACAAGGTGAAAACAAGCTAGGAAATTGTGTCTTTCGGAGAAAAGCTAGCAGAGGCGGACGATGGAGATGGTCTTGGTACCTACGTACAGGGGTGGACGGGGGCCGGCACTCTAGGCCCCGCAGGGCCTGCGCGGGAATTTGAACTTTTTGAAAATACTATGGAATGGTATCTTCAAAATCAATTACGTTATGACATTTTCATTTACAAAACTTTAAAAAAAAATATAAAAATTTTTTCGGGTTGTGAACAAATTGGAGACCTTGTTTTATGCAAAATGAGACGAAACTAGCGGTTATTGTAGGAAAAATATACAATACAAAGTCACTGGAAGTTCTACATCTTAGACAATTGGGAGCGTAGGACAACATAAGCTTTTGCTTTCGTGAAAGCCAGATTTTCATGGAAACAACTTCGGGAATCGCGCTTCCTGGGAAGCAAAGGCATGATATTTCTCCGTAGTGAAATAATAGTAATTTTACTGCAATAAATATTGCATAATTATAAATTCTCTCAACAAAATATTGTATCTTTTAAAAAATTCAAGTTCCCGCGCAGGCCCCGCGGGGCCTAGGGGGCCGGCCCCGGCCCTGTGAGGCCCCGGCCCCGTGAGGCCCCGGCCCTGCAGGGCCGGGGCCGGGGCCGTCCACCCCTGCCTACGTATTTTAGCGTTTGGTTAAAAATGGTAATAAAAAATTAAAATGGGACTTACATTGTCTCCGAGGGACCATGGGGGTGACTTACGCTTCGAATATCGAATCCCCAAACACTCCCTGTTCAGTCATGAAAACTAGCTATGTACGCCTCGCCGAATCTACTTTGGAAAATTTGGCTGCGTGCATGTCCTGAGTATCCTATAGCATGCAAGCATTTCTCTAGGAACTGCATCAACACATTGTCAATTTGTATATAAGTTGTTGTGTAAAAGCATACATGGTGCAACGGGGTTCTCGAATGACGGGCCGGGCCCGGCCGAGGGATTTTTTGGGACGGCCCGGGTTTGAAAAATTAAATTTTAAATTTTGTATAAAGCGCTAGAATAATTTGTCTACCCACCGCGGGTGTCAATTTTGCGACAGCCCCTTCTGTTACAAAAAGTTTTGAAAAATTGCGCCCTTCTCAAACAAAATTTGGGTAACACTTACGATTGTGACGTCCCGTTCTGTCGGAGAGACTTGTGGTTGAGCTTGATTGTCTTTTTCCAGGGACGACGATAACCGTATGATGCGAGTGACTACAACCAGCGCCAGGCTTTTGGAACGAACCATCAAACAAGCCTTCGACAAGGGGATCTTCATCGCCGGTAGGGATTTTCGTAGTTCTTATGCTAATTTGTCTTTTTTTTTTTTATAGGAAAACGCTACTTCTACCTGGGCAGTTCGAGCAGTCAAATGAGAGACTGCGGAGCCTACTTCATGTTGGGACTGACGGACAGGGCGGCGGAGGAGTGGAAGAACATTTCGCCAGACTCTGCCCCGAACGAACGACTCAGCATCAAGCTGGCCAGACAGAACCTTGGAAGGTCAGTTTTCACCCACTGCAATACATGGCCGGCTTTTAGTTTTTGGCAAAAAAGTACATAAGGCGGGACCACATTGGGCGAAAAAAAATCGTCCGGGGAATATTTTTTTCTTCAAATTCTCTGTCGTTTGCTGCAGGGTTACTCGTGGCTAGGTATAGAAGTCGCTACGGGACCCAAGTATTGTATTAAGGAAATGAAACTTAATTTTTCCGGACGAATTTTACAAAAAGTGGGATAGATATAAATTTTCTGTTTTAAGGGGAAATGTTCAAACAAAAAATACTGAAAAGTGTTCAGAAAATCTGGACGATTGCGCCTTAATTCTAGTGATTCGCGTCTTATTCGTAAAGATCTCTTTTAAGTTCTGAATATCCTTAACTTGCGACGGAATCGTCCGGGTTTTTTGTAAACTTTGCAGTATTTTTGACAACTTGAAATTAAAAACCTTGTAAACCGGAAAAAAATTAGCGAGAGCTGAGAAAATCGTCACAAAAGAAATATGTACATGACAGAAAATGAGCTCCATGGCGAAACACACTTTTAGTAAATAAAATCGTCAGGGATTTTTAAAACATTTCCATGGCGAGACCATTTGATTAAAAAATCGTCAAAAAAAATAATCGAAAATTTCCAAAATCACCAAAATGTCGGCCACGTATTGAAACAAACAAACGAACAAACCTTTTCCTGGAAGTAAAACATTTGCAACAATAGCCAGTCGCACTCAATATTCTTCCCGTTTTCAGGTTCCTGCAGCTGAAGACGGCGCCGAAGATCATGGCTCGCCTGGGACAGTGCTTCACCCAGTCCAGAGTCAGTGGAATCTGTTTGGAGCGACACAGCTACAGCATCGAGCCGGATCTCATCGGAGGAAGGAAGAAACTGGTCGAGTGAGTTGGCTTTTATGACCTTTCTGTTCACTTATGCGGATAATTGATTGTATTTTGTTGCTCTGTTGTTTGCTAACACGCCCTTATGTCCATGGGAGTGATCATTTATTTGGGGAAGAATAACATTCCAATGTTTGGAATCCAAACTCGCACAGTTTTTCATATTTCTTTCTTTTCATTCCTTCGCGCAGAAGTTTGGCCTTTGACCTACCCATGAGCAAAGGTGGCTCAAGGTAGGCTCGGCCCGGCGGTCGGTCCTGGGTCGGAATTTCTAACAGTTAGATTTTTTTAAAACTTTCTATACAAAGAAAATGTGTCTCTAGCATACAATTTACATAAAACCAGTAATACAAAAAAGTGTTGTCGTCGAGGGATTGAACTGGGGCTGTTTTGGATTACCAGTCCGACCTCTTAGCCACTCGGCCATGAAAAAAGTACAAAATTTGTACAGCGTAGTTCGAATCCTCCTTAATGCCGTTTGTTTTGCTCATTTACAACTACGTTTCAAAAACCAATATCGAAAAAATATTAACCTTGAAAAGATTAAAACTTTAAAAAAATGAATCATTGGACCGACCCGCTTCTAAATGTTCTCGGCCCCGTACCAGTTTTTGCCATACCTTGCCTTTTCAAACTTTAATTACCAAGACGTCAACCGTCGTAATGACGCAATTTTTTTCTACTGACACCCTGCTGGTGCTATTTACGGTATATCACGTCCAAAGTGCGGAATTTTCCTCTAAATGGGGTTGCGTGCACTATATACAGCAAATGTCTAGCCCATGCCTGCGTGGGTCCAAACTTTTCTGCCACTCTTTATGCATCCACGTGGCTTACGTTTTGCGTGAATAACGCAATTGACCGTACAGTTCATTTATATCTATCTCCTCATCATGCGCGGTTGCCTACCTGGATTTTTATGACCGGAATGATTCAATTGATTCTTTCTATTTCAGTGAGCCCTACTGTTTCACCGACGGAGTGGCTTCGATGAATCCTCTGTTTGCCAAGCGAGTCTCCGACGATATGCGCCTCAACAGCGTTCCCAGTTGCTACCAGGTACTTTTGTTGTTTTAACACCACTGACTCGCTTTTTAGTACCGTTTCCGCGGCCACAAGGGAGTGCAGGTGGTGGATCCGTACCTCCAAGAAGTGCAGGAGTGGGCGCAGAAGCACAGAATCCCCAATCCCCCATCCTACAAGGATATCAGGGGATCTTGGAAGATGGACTGCCTGTTCAGACCCAGCCAGATCAAGTGAGTTTTTTATTTGTCTCACCATTTTCGGCAGACTTATTGGCAACGCTGGAGTAATACAATACAATACAATACAATATTTATTCCTGTATCGCCACTAGATTCTTATCATAAGTCGTAGCGCAGGGAAGTCAATTGTCGCCTAGTTGTCTCGTCCGTCCTTGCTATTGTTACCCAGCTCACACCTTGCCGCCCAATTCTTTCCGATGCTTCTCTCAAATCATCAGCCCATTGAACATATTGCTTTCCCGCCTTTCTCTTCATCGCCCTCGGATACCACTCGATTATTTCTTTCGTCCATCTCCCGTCATCACAACACGCCAATTTCTTTGCCCATTTCATCTTCCTCTTTGACGCCTCTTTCAGCACATCCTTCACTCTAGTTTCTCTCCTGATTTGCCTATGTGGAATTCTGTCCATCAGCTGTGTGTGAGTAATTGCCCTCTCCATTCTTCGCTGAACGCTTCTTAATTTCTGTTTGCTCTTCTTCGTCAATGCCCATGTTTCACAAGCATAGAGAAACGCTGGGATCACGGTTTGGTTGAAAACCTTTCTCCTCCTTTTCATTTCGACAGTTCTTTGGAAGAGAAATTCTCGGTGGCGGTGGAACGCGGCCCAAGCTGACTGTATGCGCCTTGTAACTTCTTTGCTGTCATCACATTTGAAACTTAGGTTCCTTCCTAGATAGACAAATTGGGGTACGTACTTTATATTGGTTCCGTCTACAGAGAGAGGAGATTCTCTCATGTTTGCCATTGCTACAGTTTTCTTTTGGTTAATTCTCAATCCAACTGTCTTTGCCACTTGTACCAATTTGTCAATCATTCTTTGTGCCATTTGAGGAGATTTCGCAACTAGGGCTATGTCGTCAGCGTAGCATAAATGAGTCAGATTTCTTCCATTGATGTTAATTCCGTCTTCCTCCCAATCTATTTTTCTCATTATATGCTCAAGAACCGCATTGAATATGACAAGAGATAGAGGGCATCCTTGTCGTACACCTTTCTTCACCACTATGTCCACTTCATCTTCTCCAGCCTTCACTCTTGTTTTGCCATTTTGATAGATGAACTTGAGAATGTTAATGTATTGATGGCCAACTCCTTGACATTCGAGACTTTTCCAAACTGATTCATGCTCTATGCTATCGTAGGCCTTTTTGAAATCCACGAATATCAGGTAAACTTGCAAGTTATGGGCAAAGGCTTTGTCAATAACTTGTTTCAGAGAGAGAATGTGGTCGTTTGTTGAGTATCCTCGACGGAAACCTGCTTGTTCTATACTTTGGTTCTCCTCCAATATCTTTTCAATTCTTCTGTGGATAATGCGAATGAGAAGCTTCAATAGAGTGGAAGAGACTGCTATTGGTCGGAAGTTGGCCAGCTGTTGTGGATCACCACTTTTGAAAATGAGAGAAACTATAGAGTGGCACATTTGTACTGGAAGTTCTCCAGTTTCTAGGCATTGATTCAACAGTAAACGTATTTTCTGTTTACTCTCGCTATTTGAATTGAATATCATCTCAGCACATATCTTATCTGGTCCCGGTGCGACATTTCTTTTCAACATTCTGAGATTCCACTCAAATTCGTCAACTGAGATTTCCGGCAATGCAGTGTTTGTCATTTGTGGAGGAACAATTTGGCCATTTGAGGCGAATAGACTATTGTAGAATTTTTGGATCTCATTTTGTAGTTCCACTTTGTCTTTTGTAAGTGTGCCATCAGTTTTCATAGTTGCTGTAAGAGGTGTACTCGTTGTTTGTTCACTTCGCCTTCGTTTGTTCGTTAGGATGTTCTTCTTATATAGTCTAAGATTATGTTTGTTTAGGTCTTCTGATATATGGAATCTTAACAGTTTGTTTGTTTGTGCCAGTACGATCTTTCCTTGTATATCTTGCCTATGTAAAAGTTGTCTTCTCCATTGGAACAATTGCCTAGTGGTATCCCTTATTCGAGGTTCTTTCGGGATCCAGTTTGTAGCTTCATCTATGCATTCATTCATTATTTTTGCCGTTTGTTCATATAGTTCCGAGGTTCCAATATCATCTGTTGGTAGGGTCTTCGTATTTAGTTCGGCCTTGTATATGTTCCAGTTAACTTCTCTCATGCATGACTTCTTTCCCCATCTTTTCCCTTTCCATTCTACATCTAACACACATCTGACAACATTTTTGCTGTATCACTGGTTAATATGAGTTTTTTTTAGGTTCAACGCGAAGCGCTACGACCAGCAACCGATTGAGATCGTAAAGTTCTCCGGCCCCACCTCCGTCTGTCTGAACAAACCCCTCATCAACATTTTCGACCAGGCAAGTACAGTCACCGCCGGGGTTCTCAACAGGCCGGCACGTGAAAACAGGTTTTTCGGGTCTATCTTTGCCAACTTTTTTTGGTTCTGAAAAAAGAGTTTGAAAGATAAACCAATTGCGTGTCGTTTGATGTTTCCAAACAAACAAAAACTGTTTTCAAACAAACAAGAGAGTCCGCAGCCCGGTGTGAAAAACCAAACAACGCGCAACTTGTTTATCTTTCATATTCCTTTTTCAGAACCAAAAAAAGCTGTGTTTGAACAAAGTTAAGCCCGAAAAACATGTTTTCATGGGCCGGCCCGTTGAGAACCCCGGTCCCCGCCAATCCCGGTTCCCCTCGTGTTCCAGAGTTTCGCTATGTTGCGTATTGTATTTTCAGTCACACACAGGCGTGGTCATTACTTTGTAATTACAAACTTTTCATGTCAATAGGGACGGAGTTCTCACGGGCCGGGCCATTTGGAAAATTTCGGTCGGCCCGTTTACCCTGGACCAAGTCCTGCACATATTTCGTGGAAAACTTTTTTGTCAACTTTAAGAAATTTTGGCCGCGGGCCGGGCCAAAATTTTTTTTTTTTTTTAAAGAGGGCCGGCCTTGCGGCAACATAGCAATACTTCGAGGGACTCGAGGGGAGCTAGGATTGTCCGGGACTATATATTTATTTCTATAATTTCTCCTTTTTAGGTTTCCGGAATGCAGTCCCACGAGTGCCACACGAGGATCACCAACCGCATCGAAGACCTTCTGAACATTCAGATTAGGACAATCGTCCGTACGCTTCTCTCGGAGAGACATTGCCGAAACAAGCTCAAGGTAAAGTTTAGCTTCATCTAAAGATTGTACGTTTGTTGGCTTTATAACTACTAATTTCAGGAGCTTCCGAAGAGGTTCGACATCGATCTGATCTCCCACTCGGCTGGATTCGAGCTCTGCCGTGAGCCCTTCTTCAGCTCTTTGCTCAGAGCCGCCGTTCGATTCCAGATTTGTGGGTTAAAATCCAATTCATTCGATAAATAGTTGGATTTCAGTGAAGCAGCTGCGCAAGGAACAGATCCAGATCCCTCCCACACTCGGTCGTTCTCTGCTCGGCGTCAACGACATTACCAATCAGCTGCAGTACGGACAGGTTGGGGACATTTTTTATTTTGGGGTCGATCTGGCCAGAAATTTTTAGTATCGGCTATGACAGCGGGCTAGCCTGCACTCTAAATTTTTGTCTGTCGATATTTCTATCCAAATTCTTTTGAAAAATTGAATAATTTTTTTTTTTGGTTTTTTTGGGTGCGCCGACGAAAATTGTCATGTCGCCAAAATTCTCAAAACTTGTCCGAACTGAATTTCCGATTACCTTTTTTATGACGTCAGGTGACGGCCCGCTGGCAGGAACTACTTTATTCAACCCCTTCAATTTCCAGGATGAAAGGAACCTTCACTAGTTTTTTTAAAATTTTTTTTCATTGATTTGATTTCCTGTCTATTTTAAATAATTAATGCAAAAAATCGTTAGTGCCTTCGGACAGGTTGGGAGCATTTATGAAATGGCCGGCAATAACTCTACTTCAAATTTTTGGATCCTGTTAAACTGGAGCAAGAAATCTATAACTTCGAGTCGCAATGCTCACTCACCAGACCATATGAGAGGGACTTAAACTCCGATTCACGAAATGTCCCGAAAATGGCGTTGGCTTTTTGCCAATGCGTTCGTTGGCAGAGTGCCAACGGCTCGGTTACTGTATATCTAAGATTTCGCGTTTCTCCGTCGTTCTGTTCGCATTTTGTCAGGAAATGTAATCGTGCTCTATCTCACCGGACACTCACCGGGAGTGCCAGAATCTTGGTACACACAGTTCCACGGCGGATTACGTGTCTTTATGACCTGTTGTGATTCCCAATTGACAGGAACTTTATTGAACCCATGAAGTTTTGATTTCCCAAGTGAAAGGGACCATTTTTCAATTTGATCAGTTGCTTTTAAACCTTAAAAGGCTTGATTTTCATGGGTTCAATACAGTTCTTTCTACCAGCTGGGTGGCAATCCAACCGGCGCGTGTTCGTTTTCACTACTGTGCCAATGTTTTGTTACTGGTTATAAGAAAAGTGTGCATGAAAGTTGTACTGTGACGTTGGTTTTTTATTAAAGAAAATATCCCTTTAATTTTTTTAACAAGCGCACAAATGGGAACGGAAATGTTAAGGGTTAACATTAGTAGGTCCCACGAATAGAATCCAGGGGAAAACCGTAAACTCGCAACCATATTTTGTTAATGGGTTTGCCCCAAAAATATATTTCCGTAGGTACCGCAATTACCTTACGCCCTGATATGGTTCGGCCCATAATTGAAAACGGAATATTTTTAAATTAAACAACAACAAAAAACTGAACCTGAACCGGTCTGAACAGAATAATTTACGAATTTAGATCTTCGTCCAGTACACGAACGACATCCGTGACTACTCGCCGAAGGACGCTGCGAAGAAGACGATTGTCACAGGTACGCTTCGATCCGTTTCTTTGGAAACCATTCTACTTTTCAGGCAAAGTAATGGTCACCAAGAACCCGACGAGTGTGAGCGGAGACGTGCGCCTGTTCGAGGCCGTCGACATTCCCGAGCTCCACCACCTGGTCGACGTCGTTGTTTTCCCTGTGCACGGACCCCGTTCGATGCCCGACGAAATGGCCGGATCCGATTTGGACGGAGACGAATACAGCGTTTTCTGGGACCCCAAACTGCTCATCGATCACAATGTGGAACCGGCTGTATACGAAACCGAGGCCAAACAAATCGACGAGGTCACGGAGGAGAATTTGGTGGGTAATTAGACCTAATTAAATAATAATTAGAGCAGCTGACAGCCCATTTAAAGATATTTTGAGCGAGGTAGCTGGCTGTCTATTTATTCGAAATTGGAATGAAACGATGGAAAACTAGTGGGATATATAGCAATGCTCATGCAACCATACATCGGAATTGTATTTCCTAGTTTTTTCCATTTACACACTACGAATGGCCGTTTGTTGATTGTTGTTAGGGGCTAATTCTGTTTAATCATTCCACAACTTCCCTAAGAGTCCCAAGTTTAAGGGTGGTTACCCTATTTTAAGGCCTAAAAGTTAAGGATGGGTACTCCACTTGCATACATGAACAAGCTACCTGTGGGGGCCTGATCTGCGCGATCCCCACAATATAAATGCGACGTGTGGCGCATGTTCCCCAAGTTCAGAAATTTGGCTCAGCTAGACCCCATCAACCGAAACTGCTGGTCGATGTTTTTGTATGGTCTGTTGCGGACCCACCCTGCCTACACATGGGATCCTAATTAGTCTTATTTACAGCAACGCGGCTACTTAACTATATATGTTGCCAAAACTACTTCGATAAAACGTGCCAATGTTATGATGTTGTTCCTAGAGTTTAGCGTTGTATATAGGATACTAGGGTCGTGTACGTAGGCAAATCAGCCGCAGAAGATTTGACAAAGAGTATATCATTTGGATTGACGGCCAAATTTGGCATGATCACATCTGGTCAACCTACAGCAAGGGTATATTTTGCGATAGTCAAATTGCGGCAACCCCGCCGCCTTGGCTCACGAAGGCTGACCAAGTATGGACATGAGTAGGCTATTGACCTAATTAGACATTATCGATGTTGCTGATAAGAAAATTAGGCATAATTATAGTGACACTGCTAAATAGACAAACGGAGAGTAGAATTAATCTTAATGTACATGGTTTACGTCATAATCAATACGGAATAAAAAACAATCAGAGCGACGTGGTTGATCCCTCAATACTGACAAGTTCCTTGTACGAACGATGCGGTTTTTTTTTGCGGCAATTACAGTTAATTACAAAAAACGCGGAAAATTATCTGTTTTTTCAGGACGAAAAAGTGCGTGACGCCTTCGTCGCCTACGCGATGAACGACAACATTGGCGGGATTTCGAACGCCCTTCTCTTCCAGTCCGACCTCTACGGAATCGATACCAAGGTTTATACTTTATTTCAATTTATTATTATTATTAATAATACCTTTAGGTCGTCAATGATCTCGCCCTGAAGGCCAACAAGTCGCTGGAATTTCTCAAGTCCGGAATCGCTCCCGAGAGGCTGAGATCCGATTGGATTCAGGGTATGTTTTTGTTATTTTAAACATTTCCGATGGCGGCAAATTGTAATTGAATTTAATAGAATATCTGTTTTAGAAGACCCTGAAGACCCAAATTCGGAGTGGCTGCCGCCGGAGAAGGCCGAGCGCTACCCGGATTTCCACATTTCAAACGACTACTCTCCTATTTACATCAGCCCAAGGCTCACGGGAAGGCTGTACAGGTTGGTAAAGCGATAAGTGACTTTGATTGAAGCGTAGCACGTGAGGGTATGTTAATTGACACATTCACTCCAGCTATAGGCTTTATCTTGCCTTTTCAACGTATTATTGTTTGTCAGCAGTCATAATGACATTATGTTGCACCCCTATTGACACGCGAGGGCCACGAAATATGGTTGACAATCCAGAAAGTATGAAATTTATTACAAAAGGGGTGCGTATTCAGTATTGCGCTAACTTTTATCTGACCCTTTCTTAACTCTGGTGCCCTAAGAAATCGCGAAACCATAGATGAGCACAGCTCCGTCGCTTGGGTCGTGGCGAGACCCCCCGTCCTTTACACATGGCGTATGGAGAACCTAGCGACACCCCCACGTCAATAAAATTCTGCTTGGTGAGACCCCGAGCCTTCAAAGTCGGGGCTGCCGCCCATGTGTGAGGGGATCCCTCTTAACATTAACACCGACACGTTGAGTATGCTCTTATAACTGTCGCAAAATTGAAATCCTGCCAAACACGGCCTTCATAACGGTACTCAGGCGAGAGAGCGTGCAATTAGCGAATACGCAGAGAAAATATCGTTTTTTTAGCGGACGCCCGTTGTTTTCGGTTTGGCGAGAGCTATACGTGGACATTTGGTACTTGCCGGGTCTTGGAGGGTTACTTTTTATGGAGTCCAATTTTTCGAGGCTCCCCATTGTATTGGGGGCCTTATCGTTTGGGCCCCCTGCGTATTGTGTTATGACGTCATTACGGCGTTGATGCACTCTTGTTTTATGATAAAACTTTGAAAGCGCAATGTTTGGCCATTGGATGTACTAAGTTTAAATTTGTAAATTAAATTAATCGTTCCTTTTCCAGAGAGATCAAGCAGATAGAAGACGTGCTGCGCGTGGTGGAGGAGAAGGACAGGAACCGGGTGCTCGAGGTTTGATGGGTCTTGTAGGGAAAATAACTGATTACTGTAGATCGATTCTCAACTGGAGGTACCCGGATGGCAGCTATTCGAGAGGCAGGTGAAGGAGACCATGGACAGCTACAACGGGAAATTGCGAATGGTGATGGAGATGTACGGCATTGCGACGGAGGCTGAGCTGCTCACGGGGTACATCTGCGACATGAGGAACAGAATCACAGACAAGGTTGGTTTTGTGATGGATCGAAAGAAGGGAATTTCGTTTCAGGATCAGGACGACTTCTCGTACTACAATCAGCGCACGGCCATCGAGACGCGGACCACCGAGATCATGCGAGAGTTCAGGGAAAAGTTCTACGACGTAGGTTCTTATTATTTTACATGCAGGGTTCGGAGGAGGCCTTTAAAAACGCGGTTTGAGAAGTCCTGGTTAAAAAAAAGGTGGCCTGAGGTTGTCCAGTTTTTCAAGGCGACCCGAATGTGCCTCGTTGCTGAAAAGGCGGCGCCCAAGGGGTGCGAGTTCTAAAAAGGCGGCATAAAAAGGGCCTTTTCATTTGTTATTAATGGACGTCGGGTTCGAAAGCGAAATTCCGATTTTTTTCTCGAATAGGCGGCCTGATGTTAAAAAATGATACAGCGGTCTGAGGTTGTTCATATTATGAGAAGGCGGCCGGAGGCGGCATGATTTGGAGAAGGCGGACTTTTGATGCCTAGTTTCCAAAAAGGTGGCCTGAGAATACTTGGTTTCTAAAAAAAAGCGGCCTGAGTTCACCTGGTTTCTGAAAAAAGCGGCTTGTTGTTGCTGCTTTCTGAAATGACGGCCTGAGGTTACCTAGTTTCCGAAAACGTTGCCTGGTTTCTGATAGGCGGGGTCTTTTGTGCTCGGTTCTGAAAGGCGGCCTGAGGTTGTCAAGTTTTGACAAAGGGGGCCTGTGGGTGCCTGTTTTCTGAAAATGAGTTCTGAAAAGGGCAAGGACAATGTTTCGGAATGTGCATTCAAATGGTGCCCGAATTGTGGTGTTTGCGGTCCTGTGATGCCGGATTTTCACAGTCCGCGGCCTGAAGTCCATAAAAAAGCTAGATTATGAAAATGCGGGCTTATGGTACCTGGATTCTCGAATGAGCGGCCTGAGGCTGATGTCATCTTCTAGTTTCTATAATGTGGCCCAGGGGTGGGCCATAGTTTGTAATTACAAACTTTTTATATCAAGAGGGGGGTGCCGGCGTCCCAAAACATCGATCGATACCCCGAAATTTATCGATTTTGCTTGAAAATCGATCGATATTCATTAACTTGTAAAAGTTATACCAATAGGGGGTGCAGTAGAATCGAACTACAAACTTATGGCCCACCCCTGATGTGGCCTGACGTTGTATAGTTTTGACAAAGGGGCCTGAGAGTGCCTTTTTTTCTTTTCTAAAAGGGCGGCCTGGTGTTGAAACATTTCGGAGCATTGATTGATTTTTGTTTGGTTCTCTCTCCCTCGTTATTTCTGAAGTGTACAACTACAGTATGCCGTTTCAGGAATTCGGTGGTTGGCGAAACTGCACTCGAGAGGAGGACTACCGCGACGAGGACAATATCTTCCGCAGAAGGACCATCTACCAGCCGATCGAGATGAAGCAGAAGGCCTCCGCCTACTACATGGTCACCTACAGGCATAACAGTTAGTTTTTATCCCCTGCAGACCCGATTTTCCGCAAAATGTCGAAAATAAACCTACTTTTAGTGCGTCCCCGTGCCGGCCAGCCGCGAATGCTCTCCTTCGCCTGGCTCCTCTTCGACATCCTCAACGGCATCCGCCAGCACAACGTGTTCAACGTGGAGGACCACGTGATCCACTCCATGCCCGTTCTAAGAGTTGGTTCATTTGATTGTCGTAGAAAACCTTGGGTTTTACAGATTCTCGACAACCACATCGAGCAATTCACGCGGGCATATGTCAACCGGCATGCTGCCTTCTGGACGGAGCGGAAAGAGACGCCCGTGATTGAGAGATATTGCCAGGCGTATCCTGGTCAGTTATGGGGGCTTTTGGAACAACTACACTCCCATTTTTCAAAGTGACTACTTGAGAAGCTTAAGTACGCCAAAAAGTACTGTAGAAACACCGTATTTCAGTCCTTACGGCATCCAGACAAACATTAACAAGCTATTCGTGGGGTTCATTTGCGCGACCCCCACAGTACACATTCGGCCTATTGCGCAGCCCCCCCCCCCCCAAGTGATAAATTTGGCTCGGCGTGGCCCCCTCAAACGTAAATTACAGTCGATGTTTTTGTATGCACCCAGGTGGTAGAAGTATAGAATAGCCTTTACAAAATGTGTTTTATGTTCAAAAGTTGCCGGTGTTGCTTTATTTTGCATAGGTGGACCTTATAGGTTCGCGATACCTTCGTAATTCGGCGTTTGGTTGAAAATGGTTGCACAAAAATAATAAAAAGAGGCTGGTTTACGTTTCCTACGAGATATCATTCAGGGGCTTACGCACCGAGCCCCCTCAAACACTGCTTGTCCAGGTTATTAAACGACTTTTTAGTCACATCTAGAGAGATAAATTTTCTTGTGGTTCGTATCACCGCAGAACTCATGCTCATGCATATAATACCAAGCATGGCAAAAGTTGGGACTGGCTGGCTGAGATTTTGTCGGACCTGACCGAAGAAAACTGGGGTATTATTAAGAATATTCAGTAGCTCGAAACCAGGAAATTGGAAATCGGGTCGACCCGGATCAGAATGCTGCTGTTTTTGATGCCCATTTCTCAAAACTTCCGCTGGCCAGCCCGATGCTACTATCAAAATTTTTTCTGGAGCAATCCTTTCCACAATATTCAGAATTCTAGGTTTCGTCGAAGGTGGCATATGAAAATATTATGTTCACCCTTTAAAATTATTAAAAATTTCGCGACGAAACTACGAGCATTTGGGTCTGGGTATTTAACGCCAGTGTTTTAAAATTACGAACTATTCTTCTCTAAGGGTGGCTGATCAGCGGGCCGGCCCCACTTTTTTGAAAATCTGTTTTTAAATGTAACTCTTTTCAAAGTCATTATTTTTAAGTTCTGTTTGTTGCAAAACATAGTTCTAATTGTGCAAAACTTACTGTGTGAAGGAGGATTCGAACTACCCTATATAAATTTTGTGTGTTTTGCATGGCCAAGTGGCTAAGAAGTCGGACTGGTAGTCTGAAGTTGCCCCAGTTCGATCCCCGGCCGATAAAACTTTTTTGCCATAGTTGTTTTATACATTAGGTACAATATAAACGTAATTTTTGCACATAAATCGTGAAAAACTTTTTTAGGTCTGGTCGACGTGTTGTTCGTGTTGGAGTGCTGGGCCTCCTTCGGCGACCACCTGAACATCCGCTTCCGTGGCATGCACCTCAGTCTGCTCTTCATCCTCTTCGCCACCGGCCGCATGGTCTCCGTCGCCGGAAACGCAAAAGTCTACCTCGCTTGGGTTCGCCTCTTCATTTTTTCCGGTTTGATCCGTTTTTTCAGTTGGAAAAGAAGGTGGAGGGAGTGGAAGATGAGGTGAAGCAAGTCTACGACAAGGGCGATTTGGTGCTGGCCTTCTTCGAGTACCTCTCCTCCAGGAATTTCAAGACTCTCACTCACATCTCCTTCGCCGAGTTGGGAGTGAATTCGGTGTTTATGAGAGGAGAGTGGCTGAAGGTGTACAAGGTGAGTAAAGAGGGGGGAAAGAAGCAGAGAGAGAGAGAGAAGAGAGAGAGAGAGAGAGAGAGAGAGAGAGAGAGAGAGAGAGAGAGAAGGGATATACGAATGTGGGAAAACAAAGAAAAATGTGTGGCAAATTCGGTTTGTTCCCGATTTTGCAGTAAAGCATCAGCCTAGGCGGTCGCTGCGGGAACCAAGCTCTGTGTATCTGTGATAATAATTTACCCTGCGATTTTTATTGAAGCCAGAGGATAAAGCCCTTTCGCCGCCTCGCTGTCTTTTTGAAACCGAAGTAGCCTTCGGCCGCCGAATCTGGGTCACCGCCGCTTCATCTTAATTCCCCTTCTCGCGAGCAACCATGGCAAAATCGCGGACCGGGCCGGGAAAAATTTGGGAACGGGCCGGCCCGAAAAGCAGCCAGACAATTGTTGCGAAAATATGCGTATAATTGACACTGTGCAAGAATCGAAATACTAATTTATGACCCACCGCTGCCCCCAAGTTATAAATTCGGCTCGGCGCGACCCCCCCCCCCCCCCCAACTGAAGTCTCGGTCGATGTTTTTTAATGGAGAAAGAGAGAGGCACGCATAGGGAGAGAGAGGTTTTTTTCAGGGCGCCGTGAAGACCTACATGAGCATAGCCTTCTCGATGAACTTCGACGACCTGCCCCTGGACAAGAACGGCGTGGTCGAAGCCGTTGGTTCCCACGAATTGGACCCTTTCATCATCGAAATCCCCGGTATTTCACCACCTTTTCAAACGTTAAACGGGAATTTCAGAATTCGTCGACATTGCCGATATCCAGCGCCGCCTGCTCGTGGCAACCGGAGTTGAGCAAGTCCGCGTTAGGAGGATTGTATCGCGGCAGAGGAAAGGTGCGTTTAATATCTCTCTCTCTCTCTTTCTCTCTCTTTCTCTCTCTCTTTCTCTCTCTCTCTCTCTATCTCTCTCTCTCTAAAGTAGGAGTTCAGATCGTGCGGTGGTCGTGTGCAAAGGAACGCTAGAAGCCTGCTACAGACTGCGTCACCTGGTGGCTGTGAAACCGTCGCTCTACAATAAGTACAATGTGAGTTTTTTGTAAGAAAAGAAATTATTTGGGTAAATTATGCCTTGAAATACCTCAATAGGCCATAATACTGAAGCTAGGTGTTAGGCCAATCAGTGAAAAAAAATCATGAAAATTAAAAATTAAAAAAAAAACTGTTAAATCGAAAGTCACTGGATAAAATCATACTTGAACAAGCTATCTGTGGGGGCCGTTTTGCGCGACCCCCACCATACAAATAAGACGTGTGGCGCGAGTCCCCCAAATAGGAAATTCGGCTCGGCGCGACCCCCACTACCGAATCTACGGGTGCTTGTTCATCTATGGATAAAATTTAAATGGTGCGGGGATTTTTGTCTATAAAAACCAAAAAAAATTTCAAATGCGCTTCAAAAAACCGCTTGGTTCTGAGTTTTTTTTTATTTTTAGGTGTTTTCTTCAATTTTTTTTTTTTTTAGAAAATGATAGTTTTAATATTAAAACATTCATTTTACCAAAACTTCACGAAAATTCGCGAAAGAATCCTTTTCCTCGGGAATAGCCGCGTTTTTCTTTTTCAAAATTTTGTGTCTCACTTTTAATTTTGTCGTTATTGTAAAAGAAAAAAAGAACAAACCGTTATTGGGCAATTAATTTTTTTTTTTGAAAGTTTCCGGAAAGCGTTTTTCCCAATAACACCTTAACTTTGTTCTAATTTTCCATTTCAGGCGAAGCAGCTGTCCGAGATGATGCCCACAATCACCCTCTCCCACATCATCGCTGCCTCCGATGAGGCCGTGTCTCATCTGACGGCCGGCGTCTCCTCTCTCTCCCTCGCCTCTCCCTCCCGCTAGAAACTCGCCGTGCAGAAACCGCTAGAAAGTCCACAGCTAGTATATACGTAGGCGCCTGTTTAGTTTTTGTTTTTAAATGTTATTAGATTTGTTAGTTATTTAATGAAATCTCAGATTATAGGTTGATTTCCCGTGCATTTAAATGGTACGAGTCCCCCACCCCCACGGGTATGATCTTTTGCTTTGTATGTTGTTACAGTTTCGATGAATTTTCAAGTTTTTTCTCTCATTTCTTGCTGCGAAACTAGTTCCAATGCTAGTGAAATTACCTGTATTTGTTTATTTTTCTTTCGCATTGGGACATTTTAGGGATGAGTGATCCCGAGGAGCTTATTCGGCAGATGGGGAACCCTAATGGATTCCCGGACGAAGAGGAGGAAAAGGAGTCGGAGAAAGAAGAGGAATCTTCTGAATCCAGCAGCAGTAGTAGCAGCGATGATGAGGCGTAAGTTTTCCTTCTCGTTGTGAGGAAACCATGGCAAAATCGCGGGCCGGGCCGAGAAAAATTTGGGAACGGGCCGGCCCAAAAAAAAATTTTATTTTTATTTTTGATTTTTACATTGAAATAAGGCATAAATTTTTGGTCGGGCCCGGGCCGTGAAAATTTTGTCAGCGGGCCGGCCCGTTGCCATGGTTGGTCGTATTATACAGTCGTTTTATCCCGGTTGTAGGCGGTACTTAAGGAATTTGCATCAGCTTGCGCAAATTGAGTTTTAAAGTGCTTTTTGGCTCGATCGAAATAAAATGCATCAAAGTGGCATACACAGCTCTCCGGAGTGGGCGCTTTCAATGTGTCCGGTGTTTAACAAAGTTTGTGGAAAATTCTTTTTGCATGCCGTTCTCCGTATGCTTGTTTGCAACGTGTGCACAGAATTTTCATCATCACTAATTTTTGGTTCTTTTTTGTACTGTAACGGCTCGGCACCCAACGCCTTCGCTACGAGACCCATCTTCATAGAAGCACAATTTTTTCCCGACTCTAGTTCTCCGTCATTTTTAGATGAAAATTATCTTCAAAAACATGAAAAAGTAGCTAATAAATTGAATTTCCGGAGGCAATTTTCCTGAACAACACAAAAGTTGCTCCGGTGAGATATGAAGTTTTACGTGTATTTCTTTTTGTAGGATGAATTTTGAGAATCCAAAAAATTGTCTCCGAAAGTTCAATATATCAGCTACTGTTTCGACTTTAAAACACAGAAAAATATGCAATGTGCGCAAATCGCTAGAGTCGGAAAATTTCAATTGCTGTCCGATGTTTAGCAGCCGGTCATTTTCAAAGCGCCCACGGTTTCCATTGGGCGGCGAGCTGTGAGCCGTGACCCTTTGTCAGCTTTTCTCTGGGATTCTGTTATTCCGGTTCTCATCTACGTTCTCTCCTGTCATTTTATTATTTTAATAAATATATACAAACTCAAAGTCTAGTTCACAACAGTATTCTTCATGAATTCAGCTTTTAACATTTAAAGAAACATTGATAAAAGTTTTCTTGTTTTCGTGATAAAGAGAGAGACGGAAAGTTTCCATTGAATATGTCGAAGCTGTCATTTAAACTGCCGCCTTTTTCTTTGTCGGCGCGTTTTTGGCCGGCTTTGGCAAAGTGTGATCTCTCACAGCTCGCCGGAGTTGGCGCTTTCAATGTGTCCGGTGTTTAACAAAATCTGTGGAAAATTCTGTGCACCGTTTGCATGCCGATCTCCGCATGCTTGTTTGCAACGTGCGCACAGAATTTTCATTGTCAATAATTTGAATTTTGGCCCTTTTGTACTGTAACGGCTCAGGACCCAACGCCTTCGCTACGAGACCCAACTTCTTAGAAGCACATTTTTTTTCCCGACTCTAGTTCTCCGTCATTTTTAGACGAAAATTATCTTTGAAAACATGAAAAAGTAGCTAATAAATTGAATTTCCGGAGGCAATTTTCCTGAACAACATAAAAGTTTCTCCGGCGAGATATGAAGTTTTATGCGTATTTCTTTTTATAGGATGAATTTTGAGACTCCAAAAAATTGCCTCCGAAAGTTCATATCAGCTTTAAAACACAGAAAAATATGCACTATGCGCAGATCGCCAGTCGGAAAATTTCAATTGCTGTCCGTTGTTTTGCAGCCGGTCATTGTCAAAGCGGCCACGGTTTTTATTGGGCTGCGAGCTTTTCCTAGTTATTGCCAAAACTACTTAATTCCAGTGTGCCCAAGTTTTAATGTTGTTATTAGTATGGCGTAGTGTACTCAATTGTACGACGAGTATAAACTAGTCATCTGCAAATTTTCAACTTTAATATTGTAACATATACTCCCATCGTCTATTCTAATTCGACCAAAGGAAGGGCGGTGTCCCGGTTTTTGATAACAAACAAAATCACTTTTGAGTAGTGGCAAACGCTATATCTCGTCGGATTTTATTTCCGCCTATTTTAGAAAAATATTATCCCTATAATTTCACTTGTAATATAAGTTTACTGATGATTTTGCTTTTTATTGATAGGAAAATAATTTAAAAAAAATAATTTAAAAAAATAATTGTGGTGAACATTATCGAAAAATAAACTTTAAAAATAAAAATAAATTTGAAAATACATAATTGCCGCCAAAAAATGACGAATTATTCAAAAAATTTAAATTCCCGCCAGGCCCTATAGGGCCCTAGGGCCGGCCCCAGGCCCTATAGGGCTTCGGCCCTATAGGGCCTGGGTCCTATGAGGTCTAGGCCCTAGGCCCTATAGGGCCAGGGCCGTCCACCCCTGGTTTGTGTATGATGGGCCCCGAAACCGGGGTTCTCAATTGACGTGCGGGCCTATAAATCGATACAATTCTTTCTTTTTTTTTTGGTTTTTCACGAAGAGACTAAAATATACTAAAATAAAATCACACCCATACATGAACAAGCCCCCATAGGCCCGGCTGGTGGGGTCGCCCCAGATAAGGGGAGGGGCCTCAATGTAAGAAAAAGTAAATGAACGCACAACTTTATAAGATGCACTAGGGTCATACAAACGCGTATACAAAGTTTGGTTTGAAAATATTTATCTTGTGGGTTGCCGGGTTGCCCGGGGTCGCACCCGCGTTACGGGTTACCATATAGGCGCCGCCCGTAACGCGAGTGCGACCCCGGGCAACCCCACAAAGTGAATTATTTCGAACCAAATTTTGTATACGCGTCTATATAACCTTAAAGCACCTTTTGATACCCCACTCTGGGGGGTTACGGTGGTTGATGGTGATGATGGTGGGGTCGCGCTTTCCGAGGGGGTGGATACCTTGTTCATGTATGATCACACCGCTTTCTGAAAGAGTCGCCCACAATTTATGTGGTGATATTCTAACGTTTGAAGCCTGTCTGGAGAACCAGGGGTGGAAATTTTGCGCGGCCAGCCGGCGGCAGGCCGTCATTTGGCGCGGGAAATCAAATTTTAAAATTTAAACTGTTTACATTCAACTCAAGCGACATATGGCTTGTTCATTAGTCATTCAACATTACCTTTGTGCAACCTCGTCACTAAGTGTCAATATGTTGTACTTTGAGTATTGTGGGCAAAATATGATACTAATTGTAAGACCGTATTCGATGCCAAATTAGTAGAATAAGATTTGAAACTTTTATATGTCTTTTTTTCAGCGAAGAGCTCGAGTTCCTGTCTACGCGAATCAAGCTCGAAACCCCCCACATGTACGACAAGTTCTCGGCAAAGGTCTACGCCCACCACAGCAAGATCTTCCAGGAGGTTAGTGCCATAGCTCTCTGAGGCAAAAGATCAATTTCAGACGCTGAAGGAGTACGATATCGACGTCGAGGACTCGTACGAGGAAGAGGCCGACGACATGGATCTGGCCGGTCTGCAGCGCTTCCACACCACTACCTATAAGGCAGTAGTTGTAATCTTTTGTTCGAATTCTGGGGTTTCAGATCACGAGCAAGTTCTTCGCCGTCAATCTTCTGAAGGCGATCAGGCAGTTCTTCTACGAAGTGCAAGAGATGAAGGCACTGCCTCACGTCAACCCTTCGCTCATGCTACCCACAGGAGAAGCCTTCAGCAACGCACTGGTGTAAGTTTGTTATGCCTATATAGTGCCCGCCAACCCTACGTAGGCGGTTTCTGGAAATGTGTGAGCGTACAATTTTCCCAATTAAATGCCAATTAAATGTCGAAGCTTCAATTGAGAAATCAATTTTTATTTTGTTTTTTTTACAGCATGGCCCACACGGACATCGCGACCCGGTCGATATTCTTCGGAAATGTCCAAGGAGGCGCCTACTTAAGCCACTGGGAGGTCACATTGAAGGAGGCCAGCAACAGCATGTACTCCAACTTCGAGTACGACAGAAACGACATCATCGCTGTGAAGTTCCACGCGCGGGAGGAGATCAGAGAGGCAGGGGGAAAGGTCCACGTGAAGATGTTCTACGAGATATTCGTGAGTTGAGGGCATACATCAACAGCTGCCTTTGGGGCATAGTTCTCACGGGCCGGGCCGACTTGAAATAATCCTCGGGCCGTCCCGGCCCGCTTCAGCCCGTCCACTCGGACCACCCAGTCAAACTGTCACCCACACGACCAAGGTTCGATCCTGGTCGGGACACTTTATTTTTGCTAACATACAATTAGTTTAAATGTGTAATATAAGTATAATGAACGTCTTTTCGGAGTTTAAAAAAATTGGCGTAGGCTAAAATATCGATTTAAAGAATTTTTAGTTTGACAAGTTTACAAACCGGGCCGAAACGGGCCGGGCCGACACTTTTCTCGGCCCGGCCCGCGGGCCGGCCCGTCATTTGAGAACTATGCTGTGGGGTCCGTTTTGCGCCACCCTCACAATACAAATTAGACGTTTGGCGCGAAAATAGGAAATTAGGCTCGGCGCGACCCCCTCTACGGAATCTGCGGGCGCTTGTTCATCCATGGGTGAGGGAGAGAGTTTAGAGGGATAGAGAGAGAGAGAGAGAGATGGAGTAAATTACGAATACTTTAAGGTCTCTCGAAGCAGCATCCGCCGCATCGTCGTCGACAACTCCGTCTCGGACAACAACGGCTCCAACCGCACCCGTCTTCACTTCGAACTCAACAGCCCTCCCCTCATCAAGAACGGCTACTTCAAAAATGTGTGTCTTACATTCTGTTTTTGTTATAAAAAGAGGTTTTAGGACAACGACAAGAATAGGAACCACGCCACGCCTGTCATGCAGCGAAGGACTTGCATCAAGTACGGAAACAAGGAGAATATGTTCTGCAAGGACGCCGCCATCTCCGACAGTCCCTTCTTCACCATCGAGTTTCAGAGGAAGATCGAGGTAAGATTTTGAAACCTTGCTTGTAAGGTTGGTGACCGGAAGTGACTTTATATATTTATTTTTTATGTTGTTCTTTGTAATAAGGCTTTTATTTCAGCTGTCGACGATCTACGCCATCTTGTCCAGGCTGCGTGCACGCTGCGGAGTGCAGATCGAATTCGCCCACTTGCCCGTTAGTTTCTTCCCGCTTAAACCGAATAAGAGAAAGTTTTAGGTGGTCAACTGCTGGGTCTGGCAGCACGAGCCCTACTTTGCCTGGGATTTGCAGGTCAGGGACGGAAGGGTGTACGAAGATCGGCCGACGTCGGATAGAAACAAGCTTTACGACGAATTCCTCACATATGTGAGTGTTTCGAATTGAAAGTTTTTAACACTCACACACACACACACACATTCGCTTTTTCAGACCTTCCCGAAAAACACCCTCGCTCCTCCCCACGAACAGGACGAAACGCGCAGGAAGCGCTTCATCATCACCTACCTCATCGAGTGCCTCCTGTCCAGGTTCGATCTCTCTCTCTCTCTCTCTCTCTCTCTCTCTCTCTCTCTCTCACTCACTCACGACTGCCTACCGAGCTTTTGGGGGGCTCGATGCGTAAGCCCCCCAAATGGTGCCTAGGATTCAACCTAGGATGCAACGCCCCCTTATTTTTGTTGAAATTTTAAATCAATTACCGATTGACGTAGGTACCACAAGCATAATATATTTGTCGCCAAACGGGCATCCTGCCAAAAACAGTATTAATGCAGCAGCCGTGCGATACTCAGGCTGAAATAGTGTGCGAGAAGCGAAGATGCAGAGAAAGAGCGGCTTCAAATAGCCGGTGCTTATTTGGCGACAGCTATCTGTCTATCTATGCTCTCTCTCTCTCTCTCTCTCTCTCTCTCTCTCTCTCTCTCTCTCCACTCATTTCTAAATTGAACGCTCTAAGTCGCATTTATTGTCCCGTCCATAACACTATTTATCACAAAAGTTGTCTTAGTTCTTGCTCTTTTCGCTCTTAGCCGAACTGTCGCAGAGGGAAATGGCCTTGCTCAGGATCCTCGCCGGGGGGAACAGCTTCTCGGTCTTCTCACTGATCGAGTTGTTGGAGGTCAAGTCGCTGGTCGGAATCTCCTGAAAGTTGTTTTAAATTCTTGTCAAATTCCGTTGTAAAGCGAGCATGGTAGTTTTTTGGGGGCTCAATGCGCAAGTTCCCGAGTGGTGCCTCAGAGGCAACGTACGGTGGGGAAAGCGGTCATAAAAGTGATCCCGGTTTAAGGACTGTTTTTCCGTTGGAGAGCTGCCAAAATCCCCAATTAATAACGATTCTAGACGAAAACCTAATTACGACGGACACTTTTTCTTAAAGGGACAGTCAGACGGGTTTTACATCATTGGCTCAATTAGGAGAGAAAAATTCGCTGATCATGAAAATTTATATAACTAGGGGTCGCAAATTTACCTTTTTCGAGAAAATACGCTTCAAAGTCGTCAAAAACGGGTCTCCGTCTACAGATTTGTAGACGGGCAATACGCCCTGCGTGTCCGTCATTTACAAGAAATGCTAATAAGCCGAATTTCATTCTAATTGACTGAGAGAGCTCTGGAAAAGAGGAAGGTGCGAGACAATTTAGCATAGGTAATTCGCATAATTTCCGACCGTAGCCGATCGAAAGTGAATTGAAAAGCCTCCTTACTGCCCCTTTAAAGGCGGGTCCCGAAGCGCCTTAGATGCTCATGAAGTCTGCGGTACCCGACCCCTTTAGCCGGGGTCCATGTTTAGGCCTCAGAACATATTTGAATCCCCGCCGTGCGCCGTTTTGAACCCTAGTGACACCTGGCTGGCACGAAATACGGTAGACCGCGAAATATTGAAATTCAGACATGTGAGGATCTCTTCGTGAATCTTTTCGATCGCTAACATAGTTGGAACAACGTAGGATTTCACGGGACGGTCCGTTGCAAACTCACATTTCCCATGTAGTCGCAGATCTTTCCGCGGCAGCAGGCGTTCTGCGGGGCGCAGCTCCTCTTCTTCCCCTTGTTGCTCTTCTTGGATTTGCTCAGTCTGCTCTCCGGACGCTTGTTCTTCTTACGACTCTTCTCTCCCTCGGATTGAGCTCATTTTACTACTCAAGTTTTCCCTCACCTTGGCGGAAACTTCGGGCCAGCGCTGGCGAATCACCTCCATAATCTCCTCCGACGGCCTTTCGCTGTTTGTCTTCTTCTGTTTCTTCTGAGATCCCTTCTTCTGCGACTTCACCAATGAATTCCTCTTGTGCGACTTCTTCCTCCGGCTTCTCTCCTCAGGCGCCGAAGTCGTGGTGAAGTTAACTAAAAGAGACGAATTACCGAGGAGTTATGCTCTGTTTTCAGCCGCGTCGCTGCGGTGTGTAATAATAATAACTAACCGTTGATCTGGACCTTGGACCCCTTCGGCAGATAGTCGAGGAAATAGTCGAGGCCCTTCACCACACTCTTAAATTAACGGTATTGGTGAAATTTGAAAGAAACTCGCCTTTTCCGCCATTGTTCAACCGCCTTCTGGAGAGAAAAGGGATGGAATGAGGAGAGAAAGTGGCTTGGAGAAGGAAAGCGAGGCTACGCTAATTACCCGTGATAATTACCATTTAAATATACGGGAACATTATGTTAATGTAGCTTCATATAAAGCATCATAAGGGACGACATTGAATACGCCCCTTCTTCTTACATTCGGTGCGTGACACTACGCGAGGCGAAAAATGTTCTTCGTCGTTATAATTGAGGATTTGTCAGCTGTCATAATGACGCCCTTTTGAGACCTATTGATACCCGACTTACATGAACTACCTTAAACTCAATTTTGAGGCAGATTTGGCAAAAATCGCGCGTAACAATGGTTGGACATCGAGCGCTTTGGAGGCTCGATTCGTAAGTCCCCCAAAAAGAAGTGCCACCGAAACGGTGTAAGCCGCCCTCTAATTTTTCATTACCATTTTCAACCATTTGTAACGGCGAATTCCGCAAGTACCGCAAGCACCATACCACCTATGCACGTAACTTTTTCCGGGAAATGCACCGATATCTCGTTAAACCAAATTCTGTTCGACTTTGTCACATCGATTAAGCCTATTAAAATTTGAAAAGAAAAACTTTTTTTTGAGTTTTAATTGGGTTGAAATATACGAAAATGCAAATTCGCATAACCAGACAACTTTCAGAAATACGATGAACACTTACATACCCTACCGTTGTAGAAACGTCTTTTTAACAAAAAATGACATTTATATTAGTGCCGAAAATTTACTCTTAACCCAATCGCAGGGCTGGCAAAGGGCCGGGCCGGCCCGCTCGGTGAAAAGTTGGGCTCGGTCCGGCCTGAGCCCGGCCCTCAAATTTACCAGCCCTGCCCAAACGAAAGCTCGCCAAAACATGGAACTTTCGGACCCCTCGCCCCAACCCATTTCAAACGATTTATTCAGTCGGTCAGACGTCACTACCTATGCTTCTAATCGTGTTTTTCAGAGGAGCCGTCGTAAAGGACCAACTGTGCCTACAGTACCGCCACTGGTTCGGCTTCCTCCGCATCATCACGGATCAGGCTTTGAAGAACTTTGACGTTTGCTTTCACTTTTTTTTGTTTCAAACTGACTTTTTAGCGTTGCGAGCGGGCTCTGGAGAAGTTGGTGGTAATGATCGACGAAAGGAAGAGGATAGGCAGCATCCACAAGGTAAATTTTCCCTTTTTTTTCTCTGAGTTCGAGATATTTCAGGCGTTGATGGAGATTTTCGAGCAGCTGCGGAAACTCGACGCAGACCCTACGATGAGTGCGGAGGAGAAGAGGGACGGGTACCAGAGGGTCAGAAAGGTTGGGATTGTGAAGTTTATTTTAAGACATTTTCGCAATTTTTAGATCATCATCACCACAACGAGGATGATCTATGTGGTGCCGGAGATGATGATGTCGAACAGGGTGCTCAGGAGATACGACGAGTACGGTATCAACGTCCTCAGAGTCTCTTTTCGGTGAGTTTAGAGAGACAGATGGAGAGAGGCTCTCTCTGAGTAGGGGTAGGGGAGAGAGATCTATTAAAAAAAGGCTCCACACGTTCAATTTCCAAAATTTTAAGTCGCCGGGAGGTTACTGTTCATATTCTCAGAATCGGGGACCAATATAAGTTTTTTGGAAGTTTTAGCTCAAAATCGATTTTTCGACCTGGATTACGGTATATTGGTCAAAATCGTTTGAACACACCCCGCCGCGACCATTGCGGCGACGGCACCGTCCGTAATCGTGCTCCAATGCCAATGAAATACAATGGAAACTGGCGGACACAAACCTGAGAATACTGCTGTATTTCTTAACAATCTGAGTTCATAGATCGATAGAGCACCTCCGATTCTCTTGGAATGAGTTTTTTCACGGTACAACAGTGATTACAAACCGAAAGGCACTGTTTTTCTTGTTTTTCTCATAAACCAACTGGACAACTATTGGTGCCAAAACTCATTCCAAGAGAAGCATGTGTGTGCTACTATTTCATGATTAGAACGTCAAAATTGATGCAGTATTCGCTGAGAAAACGTGTCCGCCAATTTCAGCTCGACGTTTAGCAGGCCGCCCGTTGTTTAGTGATTCAGTACGGTAAGACAGCTGCTCCTGATTAAGCTTATCTAGCGATGACTACTATTGGAAATATACATAATTTAGGGTATTGAACCACATTCTCTCGTTTAAAGCTTTAAAATGAAAAATTACATGGTAAAATGAATTTTAAAAGCCCGTTTTCTTTCGCTTGCTTGAACCTCAGGGTTTTCGTGGCGGGACCCAGCTTCAATGAAACGGCGCATTTCCGAAATACGACCGCAGCAAATGTGAGAATTCTGGGGTGTTTTTCGTAGATTTCTTTTTAAAAGTTGATGCAAAACACTTTTATCATTTGGCCTGAGTTTTTTGCCGACCCAAAAATGTCTACAGTCAAAGAAAATACGGTTTTTTGTGATTTTCGTTATTTTCTGGTCGCTGAATTTTAGAGAACAAACTCAGGCCACATAAGGCATTAATGAGCTGAAAGTTGACAGAAAGAATGGTTGTTAAAAACGGCTAGAACGTCCAGGTTTGCGGCGGACAGTTTGTGTTTTTAAACCAGCTGTCTGTCGGGAATTCGACATTTTCCGGCCGGTTTCTCTATTTAATTAAGTTAAATGAATGTTTTTCGGAATATTTAAACAACGAAAAAACAACAAATTCGATCTTAAAACGATTAAAAATAAGCATTTTTAATTCTCAAATCTTAAATCAAATAGTTCGTTTCGGGACGCCATCAGACGCTTTCCGCCCTTTAATGTGCCGACCTCGGCGAGCTGTGTGAAGAAGTGTTTTTTCCGCATAGGTGGACGTGAGGTGATTTCGGTACCTACATAATTCGGCGTGTGGTTGAAAATGGCAACAACAATGTAAACGGGGGCTTACGTTGCCTCCGAATAACCATTGGGGGCTTGCGCATCGAGTACCCAAAGGCGGCGCCCGCCCGTTCCCAAAGAATTCTCGGTCCAGCCCCTAATTTTGCCAAGCTTGGTCGCCGGCAAGCATGGCAAAGTTTGTGGCCGGGTCGAGAAATCTTTGGGAATGGGCCGATCCGAATTTTTTTTTGTTATTGGTGGTTTTTACATTGAAATAGGCATAAATTTTCGGTCGCGCCTGGGCCGGCCCGTGAAAAATTTCGGAGCGGCCCGGCCCGTTGTCCAGTTAATTTCAGTTTTGATATATGTTTTCAATGCTCAAAAACACGTAGAATTCAATGGTTTATTCCACATTTTGTGCCTTTTAAGTCTGTGTTCGAAAAATGCAACAAAAAACTGCATTTTCAATTTGCTTTCTAGGTCTTTTGCGGAAATACCCAAGCTTTTCATTTTTTTTTTAACGGTCATATTTGGTGTACCCAGTGGGTTCGCTTTGTGGGTACTACCCACAAACCTAGCATACCGTCCCCAGGTCAAAATATTCGACATTGAGCTAAAACTTTCAAAAAGGCATATATTAGCCCTAAAAGGGTATATTCCTCATTTGAGCCGATAGTGGGAATATAAGCGAATTTCTAAGCCTGCTCGAGTTTCTTAGAAACGCTGGCTTAAGTTAAGAAAACTCTTAACCACATACTCATTTCAGCGACGATGACAATGTCAAGATGAGGTCCTCCCGTGTCTCTGAGAAGTTGATCGACCTGCGAGTGAAGAAGTACCTCATCCAAGGATTCTACCTGGCTGGCAAGGAATTCGGCTACCTCGGCAGCTCCAACTCCCAGATGAGGGACCACGGAGCGTACTTTATGCAGAAGAACGCCCACTACGATGTGAAGGACTGGCAGAAGGTGGGATTTTGTTCTTTTTACGTTGTTTTAAATGGAAAGAACATGGTTACAGGGACAAACTTTCGAAACTTTGCGGTGAACCCTTCATTTTACAAAACGGGTGGGGTTGGTTAAGCTCATACCTTGGGAACCAAATGAACGGGTTTCCAAAAGAGAAGGAGTCCAGCGATTCAAAAGTGAAGGGGGGGGGGGTGTTAGTCAAAATTTCCATTCTTTTTTTCTTTTTTACATTCTGAGCATTACATAACCTTATATAGCCCATCATACTAGCCAAATTTAAAACAATGTAGTCATTTTCTTGCAAAGAAAAGGAATTTGCTTGCGAAAACTTGAGTTTTCGTAGCAGCTGGCTGGCAGCAGTATCATGCCAACAATTTCTTACAGTTTAAAATAAAAACACCGTTAAATGTTCCAAATAATTTGTCATGTTTTAAAAATCTAAGAGAAACATGATTGCGTTCAAAGAAAAGAAAACTTGAGAACTCGTCTTTTGATCTTTTGCGGCGTTTTCTACCTTTTCTCGCTTATCTGCTTCTTTTTACGTCGTTTTAAATGGTAAGAACATTTGTTAGAAGGATCAACACCACTCTAGTGGACAAACTTTCGAAACTTTGTTGTGACCCCCTCATTTTACAAAAATTTCTGCCATATATATATATATATATATATATATATATATATATATATATATATATATATATATATATATATATATATATATATCAACAAGCTACCTACCGGTGGGGTTCGTTTAGCGCCCCCCCCCACAATCGAAAATTGGATAAATATTCACTCCATTTTTCAGGAGAACAAGAAAAGGGGCGTGATGCCGCCGCCGGACTACATGGCTCAAATCTACAGGGTGCGCCGCGAGTTGGGAAAGTGGGTCCCGCCACGATTTCCCTGATTTTCGGGTATTTTTTTTAAGATTCGATACGATCGAGAGCGTGCCGAAGTTGATGGCTCGTCTGGGACAGTGCTTCACTCAGAGCAGGGTTAGTATTCTAGTTTTTTTTCGTTTTGCTTCTCGTACATGGAAAAATCAATTTTTCTTTAGGAAAGTGGTGTGAAGGTGGAGAAGACCGAGTACTGCACCACTTACGACGCCATCGGTGGAATGAACAGTCAGGGGTTGGTCGAAATCAGCAGATTTATCCTATTTTCCCTTTCAGGAAAGAGTTCACGTTTTCGGATGGAGTGGGCTGTATCAGTCTGGAAAGAGCCAAGAGGATCGCCAAGGACATGAACCTCGGAAAAGGTTATCCCACCTGCTACCAGGTGAGAGAATACCTGTCTGTCTGTCTGTCTCTCTCTCTCTCTCTCTCTCTCTTTCTTTCTCTCGCGACAATTGTGTTTACGAGTTGCCCCTTGTTTACAACCGACAAGTTGCTCCCAATCAGCATGGGTCGTACATGCCCTTTTTTAAAGATTTATTATTAAGGAAGAGTCATTTTGGCCATAGTGACGTCATTTTGTGCCCTATTGACACCCGGGTGGCACAAAATACGGTAGACCACCGAGGAAGTATGGAATTTATTTCAAAAAGGGTGTACACCGGGTTTAGCGCAACCGCTCATGCTTGTTCACAATCGGGAAAAGATAAATATCTTTGTCGGAAAATGAATTCGCCAATGCTACTTCGCCCAATTTCGCTCATAGCTCTGTGCAAATCATAGGTGCATGGGACGTCCAAGTTTGCAAAGAAATTCCCACCTGATTTTTTTTACATCGCTCACGGGTTGATATCTTAACTGCGCCAACTAAAATTTGGCCCTAGGTATACTGCCGATCACGCAAATTTGAAAGTGAGCCGTCGTTTTATTGCAAACGAACAATTTTAGTGCCAACTGGCTGACTCCAGAATTTTCCCTGATAAAGCGAGCTCATTCGACGCAGTTTTAATTAAAACCCCTTCTTAAAATAAGTAAATAATTCCAAAGAAGTAACACCAAATGAAAAACATGATAGCAAATGTAAATAAAGAAAAAAAAGCAATAAACTTTGCCACTTTCGTGACCATTACACGTTTTTTACGGTGCATTTTATTAGAAATACAATATTTATCTAGAAATTATTTTTAAAACAAAAGTATGCGAAAAGAATTAGAAAAACGGAAAGTAAAGGCGAAAAAGAACCGGAGTCATTTGAACGTGAAACACGTTTAAATGACTTCGGTTCTTCTTTTTTAAAGGACTGCTAAAATTGGTCCCGCAGCGATGCCATCAACCTGTCGAGAATTCAAATTTTTCGTAATATACAACTTTTAAAACGTGATTTATTTAATCTTTCGGGCAACCTAATTTTTTGGAATATTTTTACCATTCCTGTAAACACAGGCACATTTTAAATCAGGGTGCATGTACCAGTACGGAGAAACGCCCACATTTACAAGTAAAACCTGTTTTTCCCATAAAACCCTTCCATGTACTCCAGCTCCCTGATTTAAAACTGGTCTCTACTTGCAGGACGGCTATTCCGGATCGACTGATATAACAAACAAAAGAACTGTAATTACAATTTCCAAAGATAATCAGGGTTTTACATAAACACTACTGAAAAAGGGGCAAAAAAACTGTAGCAAAAATCAAATACGCAATTACGACCGCACACTCCCGCCTTCAAATTTTCCTCTCCAATCACTTTTACTTCACTGAAATACCAAAAACACCTTTATATTATAAAAATATTTTTTTAATAAAAAAAATAATTTCCCAGCCAAATATTTTTTGGTCATTTCCCATCTGATTTTTTTTTATTCATTCACAAGTCCGGGTATGCACCTGCACCTATGGTGCAAATGACACCAGACGCGAATTTGCGTACGAAATTCATGTTTTAGGATACCTACGCAATACTGCGTCAGGGTTACATTTGCGAATCGGCCAAGAAGTAAAATTGGCGAAGACTATACATGAGCGTAGCACCGTCGCTTGGGTCGCGGCGACACCCCCCTCGTTGAAAAAACGTGCCTAGCCCCCCTCGCTTATAAAATTGTTCTAGGCGAGACCCCCCAAGTCGTAAAAGTCGAGCTAGCGCCCATGTATGTTCCCGATTCCACATAATTTTCTGTACGAGCGACAAAACACAACCGTGCCAATCCCGGGCCGGTCCGCTGCCCACATTTTCCCTTTCCGCTTCCTGATTGGTAAACCGGGAATGGCAAATTTGAGAGATTCGGAATAGGCGCAACTGTTGGAAATTTTTAAGCCGCAAAACTGAGGTGCAACCCGGTAAATCTTGTTTTATTAATACTTTTTCGCGTTTTCGAAATTCAAATGTTGTTTGTCTGCAAGTTCCCAGCGCGGTTTTTTTTCTCAAGGGGCATTTGCGACAACAACGGCGATTCAAACTATCTCTTGATGTGCCGCCTCTTTATCATAACGATGAGTCGTATGTGCATGAGAACTAGCTCTCTCTCTCTTTCTCTCTCTCTCTCTCTCTCTCTCTCTCTCTCTCTCTCTTCCTTTCTCTATCTCTCTCACGAATAAATATTATATTTTAGTTCCGTTTCCGTGGAATGAAGGGAGTGATCGCCATCAACCCGGAACTCGACGAAATCAGCAAGTTTGGAAAAGCCCTGAAGTTGGCCCCTCCGACCGCTGGAGACGCCACTTCTTGGGACATTCACTTCGTCTTCCGCGACAGCCAGATCAAGTGAGAATTAGAGAGAGAGAGAGAGCATACATGGCCGATTTTGGAAATTTTTCCGGACGATTTTATTTAATAAAGTGTGTTTCGCCGTGAAGCTTTTTTAACTGCCATATACGTACTTCTTTTGTGACGATTTTCTCAGCGCTCGCTAATTTTTTCCCCATTTTCAAGGGTTGTAATTTCAATTTGTCAATAATACTGCAAAGTTTACGAAAAACCCGCACGATTCCATCTCAAGTTAACGATATGGCAGGATTTGAAAGAGATTATCACGAATAAGGCGCGAAGCACTTGAGCTAAATGCGCAATCGTCGAGATTTTCTGAAAACTTTTTAGTATTTTGTGTTTAAAAATGTTCCCTTAAAACAGAAAATTTATATCTATCCCACTTTTTGTAAAATTCGTCCGGAAAAAATACATGTTTTATTTCCTTAACACATTACGTGGGTCCCGTAGCGACTTCTAGAAGAGTGGCATTCCCTTTACATTTTTCTTTTTTAGGTTCAAAGGAGCCATCCAGCAGTTCATCGAGATCGTCAAGTGTGCCAGTCCATCCCCTGTCAGCCTGAACAAGCCGTTCATCAACATTCTCGACCAGGTTTGTTGCGTAAACGCGCTTCATTTCGGGGGAGGGGTCTCATGGGCCCGCCCCTTTCCCGTGAGCGACCGGCAGTGTGTCCTCCGACAGCTCTCTCTCTCTCTCTCTCTCTCTCTCTCTCTCTCTCTCTCTCTCTCTCTAAATCCCTCTTTCCAGGTCTCCGAGATGCAGGGCCTCCGCTGCCACACTCGAATGACCGAACGCATCGAGCAGCTTCTAGATGTACAGATGCGCGGCTTCGCCACCCAGATGATCGACGAACACCAGTGCAGGAACAGGCTTAAGGAATTGCCTAGGAGGGTGGACATCGACTGTATCAGTCAGAAGGCCGGCTTCGAACTCAGCCGCGAGCCCTTCTTCCGGTCACTCATCAAGGCCGCCGTCAAGTATTCTATCAGTCAGTTTTTTTTCTTACTTTCCTTTTTGGGATAGGCGGAAACACAGGGTTTGAAAATATACCAGTACGTAGGTAAAAGTCGAAATGACATGATTTTGGGCCAGATTAACACCACACTAATGCCATTTTGGGCCCTATTGACACCTGGCTGGCGTCATTTTTGACCCTATTGACACCCGGGTGATGTCATTTTCGGCCCTATTGACACCCGGCACGATATACGGTAGACCACCCATAACGCTTAGGTGTTTTTTTACTGAACGAGGGTGAAGACTGGATATTGCACAATATTTAGTGAATGACTGGGGTTAATGTAATTTGTATCGTTTAGTCCACTTTTTCCCTTAATAATGTTCTTATTTTAGCGAAGCAGCTGCGCAAGGAGCAGATACAGATCCCCTTCGAGAAGGGAAGGACAATGCTGGGTGTGGTGGACGAGTCGAACCAGCTGCAGTACGGGCAGGTCTTCGTGCAGTACACCAAGACCATTCGCGACAAGTTTCCTCCGCCCGGGGCAGCCAAGGAGGTCCTGAAAGGTGAGACTTTTTTTTCTCTCTCTCTCTCTCTCTCACCCCTATTTCTTCAGGAAAAGTGCTGCTGACGAAGAATCCCTGCATCGTCGAGGGAGACGTGCGCATTTTCGAAGCCGTCGACATTCCCCAGCTGCGCCACTTGGTCGACGTCATTGTGTTCCCCAAGCACGGACCCCGTCCCCACCCCGATGAAATGGCCGGTGTGTTCAATTTTTGGTCTAACTACAAAATACAATGAAAGCACAATTTATTGGCGGTTTCACTGCACTACTGTGTTTTCTTGGCAGGACCCAACTGTCCGTGAAGATTTGCATTGACGATTTGTCAATTTTTGTCGAAGGGCGGGGCGCACTCGAAATTCCCCCATAGGTGGACGTTTAGTGCTCGCGGTACGTACGTAATGTGACGTTTGAATGAAAATGGTAACAAAAAATAAACGGGGGGCTTGTTTTGCTTCCTAGCCATCATTTGGGGGGCTTACACATCAAGGCCCCAACGGTCTTGTATAGCCTTGCTTTTTCTTGTACACTTCCGAACAGTCTGCACTGTGTTTACGCGTTAATCCCCATGTGTTGACCTATATGTCCTTGTTTCAGGTTCCGATCTCGACGGAGACGAGTACTGTGTGATTTGGGACAAGGAGCTCTTCATCGATCACAACGAGGAGCCCTTCGATTTTGCGGTGCCGAAGAGAGTGGACGTGAATGTGCTCGAAGGCCTGGTTAGTTTTTTTTTCCTTTTTTAAACTTCCCTGACTTTTTCTTATTTTAGCAAGAGAAAATGGCCGATTTCTACGTGAAGTACATGAAACTGGACGCCGTTGGAACCATCTCCAACGCTTTCTTGTTCCAGTCGGATCTCTACGGAATCACTCACTCTGTAAGGTTTTCGGAGCACACACACACACACACACGCGCGCGTATTCACGTACTCACTCTACGGCTTCAGGTTTGCCAGAGACTGGCCAAGAAGAATTGCGAAGCCGTCGATTTCACAAAGTCCGGAATGGCGCCGGAGAACCTGACCATAAAGTGGGAGAAAAGTACGTTTTTATTCATTTTTTTTAAATATACCCAATTTTTCAGATGAAGAGGGCGTGGACGTTCCGCCGGAGAAGCCCGAGAGAAATCCGGACTTCCACTTCGGAGAGAACGGCAAGCCCATGTACGAGAGTCGGAGGCTAATCGGAAGACTGTACAGGTTAGTGCTGTGGCGCGCTTACTTTTCTGTTTTTTTAGCCTGAGTGTTGTATTTCAGGGAGATCAAGATGATCGAGGACGTGATGAGGATATCGGAAGACCGCGACGAACAGATGGTCATAGAGGTAGTTTTTTTTAGTCTTCTAGTTATTTGTGTTTTGGCGATTTTCTGGAATTTTAGCCATTTTTCAACGCCTGCGAGTAATCTTTTTTGGTTTCTATGGACAGTTTAAACCAAACGAGGCATGGATCAGCCAAAAAAAAAAACGTTGAAGCCGGATAATTAACGGACTGAACCGTGAATTAACGGAATGAACCGTGCAAGTGAAAATGCAAAAAAAACAAGGCGTGTTCAGGTTGTATACAGGAAAATAATTCGTGACAACCGGCTGGTGCTACAACGGTTTGAACGAAGCTAGGGCCTCGACACGGAAAGTCTGAATAAAAGTTGTCCCGACACGCAAAGGCAAGAGCCGATGCGACCGAAATGCGGCGGGTCGTGGAAGAATCTTCCAGAAAGAAAGACAGCAGCCGATTAGGGGCCTCAACACTTAAGCCCCCCATGGTGCCTCTGGTGTTGAATGTTCCTCTTTTTTTTTGTTACAATTTTCAACTAAGCGTCGAATTACGTAGGTACCGCAAACACGTGATGTTCACTTATGTTTTGAACAGCTCAGGGTTTTCGAAAAAGAGAAAAATCTCACGTTGTTGGTTCGCAAACGAGGTGATCTGCCGTTAGGGACCGCAAAGGTGGTCGCGGCGGGGTGATCCGTAATGGTAAAAAATATGGTTTTCAATGCTCGCGCGCGTATTTTTTCTTTCCGATTTTTTTTTAGAAAAGAATATGGGGTAAAATTGCATGAGAAAACCAATGGAACTGCTCTTTTGACGAACTATTGATTGCATCTTGTCGAAAATCGCTGTTTTTGGAGAATTTTGGCCATTACTCACGAACCATAGCGATAGCATGCATTCTCAGAGCACTTTTCTTTGAAGTACAACCATTTTAGTGGAATAAAAATATAAAATCAAAAATGCGTCCTTGCACAAAAAATTACAATCGATTATGTTGTTTGTAGCACTCCTATTCAAGTACGGAGGCATGTGCAGCATACTTTTGGCTTTCTCTCAGTTCTCTGAAGTGTTTTTATTGTCTTAAAACAAGAAACTTTGAAAAATAACCCTTAGGGTACTCATACGCCATCCGTATTCAACCACTACTTTGTATGTGTTTTTGCACTTTGGTCGATTATGTGAGATACAGATGCGTAGCACTCAATATTGTTATATTTTTCGATAATTTGGATTTTTTTCTTTTAATTTAATAAGGAATATCGAAAATTTCATACTTGCCGTCGCTCGCAAATTAATTTTAAATATACAAATTTATACAAATTTGGCGACTTTCCGCGCTCTATTGCCAAATACCGTATTCAGGGCCTTTTTGAAAACGGCCTTTTAAAACTGTATTTTTATTACTTCTGAGATAATTTTTGTACCAAAAATACGAGAAAAATATGAAAAATCAATTTAAAACATACATACATGTAAATTCTTTTAAACAGATGGATTCCGCATTCAGGCAGAAAGTATGTCCGTTGTTTAGCAGAGCCTGTGCCCGGTCAGACAGACCCCGCCCAACCACGGCGACAATGCAAAAATCGGATTCAAATTCGGGCATTCAAAGCGGAATATCTCGCTTCGTTTTGGATGAAATTTCAAACTTTAAAAAGGAAAAGTTTAAGTTAGGAACTTATCTTGCGTTATATCGGATTTAAAAGTCCAAAAATATATTTATAACATTTGATCTGCGGTCTGCCGTCTTCCAGGCGGGATAATTTGGCGGTAACGATGAACTTTTAAAAAATCTCGTTGGAATATGGCTTTTTTTGTTGTTGCCGCCTAAATATCTGACAATGATTACGGTAGCTATGATTGATTGCGAATCTAACAAGTTATAAGGTGGCTCACAACAAACTCGACAAAAAGTTTCGCCGAAGCCCACAGTGCACAGCCAATACTTACATCTTTTGGAACTCTTTCGTTATGACCAACTTAAAAAGTCCCTGTCTGTGACAACGGAGAACACCAATTTCTCTTTCGAGATAATATTTATTGGAATTTATCACTTCTTCCGACTAGTTGGCCCCTATCCCTGCTTCGTCACCTTCTTCGTCTCTTCATCGAGGGTAATCATCTCGTTAACTGAAATTCTCCTTACCTTTTCTACACTCCGATTGAACTCACCGAAGGTGTCAATTTTCTCCAGCGGACATTCCTGCACGAATTTGTCGTACTCTCTTTTCGTCTGCGGGTCCGCCTCAAGCCTGTCTTCGATGGCCTTCATCCTGAATTTCGAAGTTTTGCAATAATTTTGCCCATTTCTTTCCTCTTGGCGAATCCGATAAAATGCGACACGCGGACGGGCTTCTGCAGCTTGTAGGCGTAGGAATTCGCTTCGTCTGGGGAAGATGCACTCTTCTTGCCGTTTAGAAGCTCCAGTATCATTGTTGTTACCTGAAGTAGTGAAGTTATCAGCCGCTTTGCTCTAATTACGACTTATTGGACCCTTTGTTTTAATTAAGACTAACAAGGGAAGTGCACCAACCCGTCTTGATAAAATCGAAATCTGTCGATTGGGCATTGTAGGAGACCCCAAGGGCTACCCAAATCTGTTTTCGAAAAGTGCCAACTCGGCTCCGTTTTCGAGAAATTGATTTGCATTTTAATTATCACCGAAAGCGACCACTCGGCCAACTTTCCGCTGCTGCCTCTTTGTCCGCTTTCGGTGATAAATAAAATGCAAATCAATTTCTCGAAAACGGAGCCGAGTTGGCACTTTTCGAAAACAGATTTGGGTAGCCCTTGGGGTTCCCTACAATGCCCAATCGACAGATATCGATTTTATCAAGACGAGTTGGTGCACTTCCCTCGTAAGTAATTAGCGATCAGCCACGTCGCTCTAATTATCACTGAATTAATTGCCAGTTTGGTCAGTTTTATTGTAGCTTATTAAGCCGTATCGCTCTAATTTTGCCTAATTACCTGGCCGTCAACATCGCTCTAATAACGACTAATATGCCATCTTAATTGTGGATGGTTACGTTTTGAACCACTTTGCTCTAATTATGACTAACTAAACTGTCAGCTACATGAATTATTTGCGGCTAACTAAGTTGTTTGGTCTAATTGCAGCTAATTAGGTGGTCTTCCAAGTAGCTCTAAACATTTCCCATTAAGTTATCAGCTGCGTTTCTCAAAATTCAACCTGTTTTTTTTCAGACATCGCTGTGATATTGATAGTTATGTTGTCAGCCGCGTCGTTATAATTGTGGATAATTAGGATTACAGTCGCTCTAATTACGACCAATTACATGATCAGCTTCTTCACCCTCTTACCTCGTCGATATAATCCAGAATAGCTCTCGATCTGCGCTTAAAACACTTGTTAGCAATCGTTGTCCAAGCCGCCTTCAACTCGTTGCTCATCTCGCCGTGGATGTTTTCTCCCATCTGTGGAATTCCATATATTCACCGATTTTCCAGCAAAAAAACCTGCTTAGCCATGTCCACCATGTTCATGTCGGGTCTGATTTTGTTCTTCAGTTTATCCACTAGAACCTCATTATCGAAATAAGTTAGCAGTTTTTCTAAGAGGAGAGGTTTGAAAATTGGGATTATTGTGGAAAACTTGCCTACGTCTGTCACGGCGGACACGGCAAGAATAAAAGAGAAGAGCAGGGAGAGAACAACCGGTAGTTGCATTCGTCGAAGAAAGAGTGACTGTTTTAGGACCAATGAAGGCGTGGAGAAGTATTCTAATTGTCCGCTGACGTTACTTTGAATCCCAGACTATCTGGCATTCTAACGGCAAGGTTTGATCAAATCTTTGTTCGTTTCATTCAGCACATTGCTGGTAGGGAGGGTTTGGGGGCTCGATGCGTAAGCCCCCCAATTGGTGCCTCGAAGGCAACGAAAGCTCCCCTTTAATGTTTTGTACCATTTCCAACGCTGAATTACCCAGGTACCGGAATTTCACATCCACATATAATTTAGCGATCTTTTTCTTTAATGGGACTATCATGGACTATTCAAGAGAAACCTGTGTACTTGAAATGGGCAGAAAATTCAACCGCGCCGTTATTTTTGAAAGGATTTTCTTCATTGCAGCTCCTCGATAGTTGCCAACTTTTCGAAGACAATTTATAGGGTGAAGCAATGAAATACTGAAAATACGTTGAAGCTCAATGTTGCTCAAGGCTTTAACACCCTTTTAAGAACATAAGTTAGGGGGACTAGGAGGTGCATAATAATGAAATAGGAGTAAATTCAGCTTGGTGGGGTTCTCAAATGACGGGCCATGTCGAGGGATTTTGTGGGGCGGCCCGGCCCGGCTGGCCCGTGAATGAAAACAATGTGACCAGCCGCGCCTCGGGTCGAGTTAAATTATGATTCCACTATTCGACCCCTGAAAGTGCCTTATGGAGGCAAAAACAATATTTCGCAAAAATGGGGTTTGAAAAAAAACCTTGCTCAATTTTTCTCGGAGGCCGGGGATGGGGGCTGGGCTGGCAAAGAACCGTGGCCCGCACTGTAAAAATTCGGGCCCGCGCCCGCACCTAAATTCGTTTTTTTAAATTGTTTTTTTTTTTTGAGACCGGCCCGGCCCGCTCCCTTAAAAAAATCGGTCCCGGGCCTGCCCGATTTTAAAAAAAAAAAAACAGAGACCTTGGGGATTTTTAAAAAGTTGCTCTAATTTTGCGACCTATTATTCTATTATAGAACGCCTCTCTCTTATAGAATATGTTGAAAATGCGGAATTTTAAACTTAAAATTGCCAGCGGCCTACCGCCGCTTTTGGCAGCGCTTGGCTGATTGATTCCGCTAGGCTCTGCTAACATTTCCCTATTTTACTTGAATATCGATTTTTAACGTAATCGTTTTCTCTTCAGATCGATGAACTTCTCGTGGTCGACGGATGGGAGCGATACGCCGACCAGGCGAACGAGGAGCTGGGAAAGTACAACACCCTCCTCAGAGTTCGTTTCTCCTTTTTTCACTGTAATCAGCCAATTTAGACGATGATGGAGACATACGGAATCCGAACGGAGGCGGAGATGATGACGGGCTACATCTGCGAGATGAGGAACAGAATCTCGGACAAGGACCAGGACGACATGAGCTTCTTCAACACGAACCAAGTGATCGAGACCAGGATCACCACCCTCTTCCGCCGCTTCAGAGAGGAGTTCTTCGAGGTTTTTTTCATTAAATTTTTGTCCTTTAAATTAACAATTTTATAGGAATTCGGAGGCTGGAAGGTGGTTCTGACCAAGAGCGAGAAGCCATTCGCCGACGAGAAAAACGTGTGTCACTACGAAATGAAGGAGCCCCCGGTGGAGATGCAGATGAAGGCCGTCGCTTACTACAGGACGTGTTACGGTAGGCATCCTAGAGTATACTGTAATTGGGATTTTTAGAGAGGGCGAGGGAATCGGGAGAGAAGAAGCTGTCTTTCGGCTGGCTGGCTTACGACGTCCTGGCCCATGTGAAGCAACAGCTGGTCATCACCAGGGACGACGTGGTGGTTCACGGAAACCCGCTCTGGGTGGTCAGTTTTTTTAACCCCGTCTGCATAAAGAACAAGCTACCTATGGGGGTCTGTTTTGCGCGACCCCCCCCCCCACAATACAAAAGACACGTGTGACGCCAGTCCCCCAAATAGGAAGTTAGGCTCGGCGCGACCCCCTCAACCGAAAATCCCGGTCAATGTTTTTCACTGACTCCGTCTTACCCCCACAATTACAATTTTTCTTTTTTTTTATTTTATAAAACATTTTTTATAAGTTTTCTCTTAGTTTTTAAGCTGAAACATGTGAAATCTTTTTTTTCTTTGTGACATAATTTAATCATTCTTCCCATTGACAAATATTTTGGCCCTGGGTCGGATAATGTCGCTTTAGTATTTACAGCTCCAAATTCCGATGAAAAATTGAATTTTTCCATTTTGTTCGAGGAAATTTGACTCTATGCAATTTTAGTTTTTTTTAAGTAAAAGAAGTTTTTTTTAATTTAATTTTTCGATGCCTGGATAAGAATGCACAGGGGTGGGTCTTTTTCTTTATTCAGCCCTTACTAAACCCCTCTTGGTGTAATTTCGACCTTTTTTCGCAGGTGGACGTTTGGAGCTTGTTGTACCTACGCGTTTGTATCTGTCGTTTGGTCGAAAATAGTTATTAAAAAAAAATAAAAGAGGGCTTACGTTGCCCCCGAAGCACCCTGTACTATTGACACAAAAATTTGTAATTACAAACTGGCCTACCGCTGAATCTCAGATGTTTTTGTGTCCCCCTTGACTGTTTATTTTTATCCATTATTTTGAAACAGCTTTTTGAACAACAAAGCATTTGTATCTCGGAAATCTCCATTTTTCAGATGATGGAGAACCACATGTCGCGCTACATCGAAGAGAACGCCGAGAGCTTCCAAGAATTCCACGACTTCTGCCACGGAAAATCCGAAGTCAGCACGGCTATCGAGCCCCTGCAGAAGTACTGCACCAAATACGAAGGTTTTGTGTGTTTTTTGTTCTCTAAACTGGCAAATTTAAAGGATTGGACCGTGTGCTCTTCATGATCGCCGAGTGGGGTACGGTATCGAAGCTCTACACGACGCACTTCAAACGGGCTCATCTGGCGCTGCTCGCCATTCTCTTCTACACGAACACAATCGCCTCCATGGACGGAGACGCCCTGCAAATCATCGAGCCGGTGGGTGGTTACGGTACTTTTCCACTCAGGACCAACTTCGCTGCGGGACCCAAACTGTAATGAAATTGGCAGCGGGATCACACGGGTCAAAATTCGTACGACAATTTTTAAAGAATTTTTTTTCCTCAACATTTAATTTTAAAAAAAACCCCCTTCGAAACTTAAATGACATATTTTTTTTCGATTTTACGTCGTCGGTAAAATAGTTCCACATGTAGTTTTATTGAGTTCGTTGCGAGACCCAAACTCTATTCTTCCTTATTTTATATAGTCCGAGCCTAGTTCCTCTTACGTTCCATTGTTTTGCTGTATTGCGTACTTTATCTTTAGCCACACAACACGGAATTTTATCTTTGACCCGATTTTATTCGAGTGTAAAGGGAAAATTCTGTACCGCGTGGCTAAAAAGTGGGGGCTAGAATTTGCAAAGACTATATTTCGAAGCCCTTGAAAGCTCTCAAAATTGCCTCTTTTGCGATTTTTCAAAACATAAATACTGCTTTTGAATTACATTGCGCAGAAGTGCGCACTATTGATAATTTGAGAGCTATGTGGGTTTTCCTACATTTTTCCTTGGCGGTGTTTCAAAATTTCTCGCCTGGTGGACCATAAAGTGACAAAAAAGTCTAGAAAATTTTAGGTTTCTGGAAAATACCTCTTTTTTTTTAGATCCCCGTTGAAGATAAAACTTGGCTGGTGATGAAGAAAGAGGAAGAAGAGGGGGGAAAGAAGGAGGCGGTGGAGGTGGAAGTCCAGAGACTCCCTCGCCCGGAGCAGACGCTCGTCAAGTTCTTCGAGTTCCTCGCCTCTCGCAAGTTCAGTCGTCTCACGCACATCAGCTACCAGCCCCTCGGATTCCACTCCCTATTCATCCGCGGCGAATGGATTCCCCTGCACAAGGTACGGTATTTTCGTTGGGGCGCAATTACAGCCACTTCAGGCGGCGCTGAAGACCTACTACAACCTTGTGTTCAACCTTCGCTTCGAGGAACTGCTGCTCAATGAGGAGAAGGAGGCCTTCGCCACAGCCGTCATTAGGGAGTGCGAACCGTTCACCATCGAACTGCCAGGTTGGTCTCTACTGACATTTTAAACTGGATTTTTAGTGTTCGCGCCGCGCGTTTTAAAAGCAATTCAATTATTAAAAATTAGCAGAGTGTGGCTAAAATTCTTGACAACTTTGCGTTACCCCTATACTAACATGTAGTGCCAACAAAAATTTAGTGATGTTATAGTGCGTGTTTGCGAGATTGAATAGTCAATAATCCCCCCAAAAACGGCGTTTTTTTGTATCAGGCTATTTCGTGTCTGTGTTTTACAAATTATGAACATTATGTTCACAGTCAGCAGGAATTTTCCAAACGTTTGACAGCCGTAATTTTTTGTTTTGTTCAATATTGAAAATTACAGTACAGTACCGTAGTCAAGAAGCTGTTGGTCGTAAAGTTTCAAAATTATGACCCTAATGGGACTAGGGAAGGGTCTTGACCAATTTTTAGACAATTGTGGGATTTTTATCTCTTTTCTAAGGTAATTCTAAGCGGAGTAGTTCAAATATTCCGGAGATATTGTTATAATAACGTAAACTTTAATTTGAGTCGCTGTTTGTTGCCTTTCCAAAATTGCGGTGTCACGAAAAAAATTGGTCTGGACCATACCTGGACATGCAGGGCTTGCGGGGCCTTGATTTTGGGGGCTACTTTGTGTAGGGGCCTTGTAAATTAGGGATAATTGGGTTCTTTTCCTATTAGGGGGGCCTTTCTTTTTTTAGCTTCCCCCGTACCGTGTCCAGTATTGTCTGGACAATTAGAAATTTTAACGATTTGGAAAATCCTACTTTCTCCATATGTACAGCCGGGGACGGGCCGGTCCAATTGGAAAATTTTGTTCGACCCGGCCCTGAACGCCCGTTTACCCTGGACCACCCAGTCAAATTGCCAGGGTTCGATCCCGGTCGGTGACATTCTTTTTGTACAACTGATATTGACTTGTGTGTTAATAACAAATATTATTAAGTTATTTAAATGTTTAAAAAAAAATATTCTACCGACTTATTCACAATTTAAAATTGTGGTATTCGTTTTGAGACTCCCTTTTTACCAAATGAATGTCTCTTTTCAGACAGTGCCGTCATGTCGCGAGTGATCCAGAAGCTGATTTCCAAGACGGGCATTGAAGAGGTGCAGCTGCGTCGCCAGAGGAATAGTAACCTTTTCTTCTATTCCTTTTATAAATGCAAATTCAGGTCGTCTGTTGGTCTCGGCGCGAGGAACTCTCGAAAGCCTGGACCGTCTGCGCCGGCTGACGGTCGCCAAGCCCCCGGTGAACACACAGGCGAGCGGAAAGGAGATATCCACGCAACTGATCAACCTCCTCTACGAGAAGATCATGAACGACCGCAACAGCATCTACTGAAGGATCTCGATTTAGTCTATTTCTTGTCAGCATGTGAATTTAATTTTATTGTGATACGCCAAAACGCCACGGATATATTTCGTTTTGATAAAGAATTTGTTTGCTCTGTCTGGGTTGGGCAAATTAGGGTAATGCTCTCATAAACGTTGGGTCAAAAATTGGGTAGTCTGTTAATTCTGGGGCACTCGAATTAATATTAAATGCGAAACTTGTAATCGAAGAGAATTTTCAAAATTGGGGCTATTAAACCCTAGCATAGAGGCTATACATGTTAGGGTAATCTCCCTAAAATTTTAATTCGAAAAAGGGCAACCGCTTAATTATGGGACGTTAAAGTAGTACTTCAGTAGCAATTTGGGGTATAAAATGGGGGCAGTTACGTTAATTTAGTCTCATAAACAGGATACTGCCTGGAAATAGCGTATCTGTCAATGTTTAGACCTTTAAAGTGGGGTAGCGCCCCTTAAACTTTGGGTAATCAACAGGACAATCCCTTAACTTTGGGGCATTCCAATAGGGTAATTACCGGTTTACGGACAAAGGATCCGCAGGGTGACAAAGGATCCGCCGCAACCCGACAAAGGATCCAACTACGACAAGGGATCCGCGCCAACGCGACAAAGGATCCGCAACCAAGAAAAAAAAGTTCAAATCAGCTGCGCGATGCAAAATGCGAATTTTAAGCAAGTCTTTGTTAACTTTTTCAGCTTTGTAATTTTACAGTCAACTTTTCTTTTTTCTTCATTTAAACATTTTTATTTGAACTACTTTCTTGCTTATTATGTATTCCTTTTGTGTTTCATGAAGAAAAGAACAATCCTGTGTTTATAACTTTATTGAAAGTCAAATACATCATAAGCAAATAACCTTTACAGATATGGTATATATATACTGCACAAAACGACAAACCGACGCACAACCACCTTCTGATGGAAGTTTAAAAAAAACATGGCAAAATATGCATAACAGAATAAAAAAAAGTGTTTGCCATCAGTGGAAAGGGAACCATGGCTGGACCATTAGGGTACTCGATGTGTAAGCCCCCCTCCAAATGGTACCTCTGCGGAAACGCAAGCCCCCTTATATTTTTGCTGTCATTTTCAACCAAAATCCGAATTACGTAGGTATCACAAGCACCTCACGTCCTCTTATTAAGGAAACACAAAGTAAGTGTATTTTAAAGGTCTATAATTAATTTTCGCTTTGGAATGAGTAGAATAAAGGTTTCGACGCGAAATGCCTGAGGCATACGGCTTACGTAAGGTCCGAAAAAGTTATCCTAAATTGGATTTGTCTTTCAATTCGACTCTTCGACCTACGGAATGGCCTACGTACCGACGCGAGTTCTTTGGAAACCCTCGCAGATGCGGGTTCAACCTGTAGCCGTTCATTTCCTGAGAGCTGATCCAACTAAATGCTACGAATTCTCCCACAAGAGGACAAATTCCGATGGGATTTCTGTATATCTTTGCCGCGGTTGCTCGTCGTTGAAGAAGAAGGCTGGAACACATCCTCCCATTGCTCCTCCCCTTGGCCCAGTCCCCTCTACGCGGCTGGAGAACGACATGTTCAAGGAGGATCCGGAGAATCCTGTTATTCCGCACTTCTGCCAGCCGCTTTCTGCTCCGACAGCTATGATGAAACGTGAACAGTTGCGTGTATGCCAATCTCTCCGCACATCGTACGACAATAGAACTCCTAAGCAAGTGGAAGAGGAGCTTCTGGATACCTTGGATAACCCCGAATACGGTAGATAATTTTATTTTTTGTAATTTAATTTGATTTTTTAGCTCACTTTGGGCCTGCTGAACGAACCGAAATGGTCAGTCAGATGGCAGTTGGAAGCGGACACGGCAAAACGAATCTCGCCAGACAAGTACAGAGGAACAAAAGGACAGTAGTCAACGCCCCGCCTATACCAATTCCAGGACAAATCGTAAGTTTTTCGCTTATGCACAAATGAGATTCTTTCGGAGTTTTGAAAAACGAAACTTTTTTCAACCAACCTACCGGGTGAACGTCTTTTTTTAGGACCCCAATCTTCTTTCCTGTGTTGCTGACAGAGAGAATTTTCTTTTGGTTGATACCCCCGATTTTCTTCTTATTGGAAGCCGTCAGATGATCTCCTCCGTGTTCCTTCACTGCCATCCTGTCGCTATTCTGGTAAATGGTTTCTGCAATTTGGTGTACAATTGATTTTTTTTAGGCTGATGGCCGTTTTAAACAAGCCCCTTTGGAGTACGCCGGACCCAACTCTCAGATTTACTCCGTTTTCGTAGAAACCGAAGGACGTCAAGCGTTTCTGATTCTCGCCGCTTTTATGAAAGGAACTACAGAACAGGACTACGACAGGGTGTTCAGGTTCGTCGGCCAAAAACGCCAAATAGATATTTTTAAGATGGCTCGCGGATGAGCTGCAATTGATGGGTCTTCTCGCAATGTTGCGTACTTTGTACTTCATCTCTGACTACGAGCTTCCAGCGATGACATCTGCAGCGAAATGCCTTGGAATTATGGTTCGTGGGTGAGTTTTTTATCCCCGGGGTTCTTGAATGTCGGGTCGGGTCAAGGGATTTTTTGGGACGGCCCAGCCCAGCCGTGCTAAATGATGAGTAGTTTTCAGTTGCTGGTTCCACTACACCCAGTGTCTTCTTCGAAAACAACGTAATCTCGGACTCGGCCATATGACCGGAAATGTCTACGCTTCTCGCTACTTTGATCGCCTTCGGGCTCTTCCTTTTCTTCCAATTGATTTAATCCCACATAGCGGCGCCCTCGCATACCCACGGTTAGCCATATATTTTTTTAACTTTGTTTACAACTAAATTGCAGGGTTCCTTTGGTGAGCCCTATCGAGGAGCAGCAACTGGCGGCGTTCCATGACTATATGGAAAGAAACTGGTTGGGACCCCGCGGGAAGTTTTACGCTCTGTGGCATCATTATGAAAACTACGGTCCTCGGTCTACGAACATTGTGGAAGGATCGCATAATGCCATTTCTTCTCAGTTTCGAAACGGTTGGAATGTTTCAATTATTTTTGCAAGTTTCATTTTAGATAGAAGCCCCCGTCTCAGCGACATGCTGACCTACTTCGCACGCGGATTCACAAAGCACAAGAGCGAGGCTACCGCCCTCCAGCAAGGAACACTCCCTCCGCGCTACCGCAGACCCCACGAAGTGCAGCGACAGACGAATATTCACAGAAGCATGGCTGCTTTCAGCGGCATGCAAAGAAACATGGCTCCCCGATCTCCCCCCACTGCTACTATTTTAAATTTCCTCGATGAAATCCGTCGTTTTGTGTGATATTCCCATTTTCAACATTTTACCCGGGCATTAAACTTGTTGGTTTCAAATAACGCACCTTTTTAAAAAAAACTGATGCGTCGTTAATGTAGTATGGGGATCGACAGAATGGTCGCTTCGAGAAAAAATCGCCCTAAAAGCGTTCATAAGAATTAAACCAGAAAGAAAAGTCGAACAAAAATACTTGAAAAAACTCTCCGTGTGAGATCCATGTGGTATCCTGTAGTCTGCTTATGTCGATGAAAGATTCTGCTGGAAAGAAAAATAATTAATTTAATTAAAAACAGTGACTGCATTCCCATGTTTCCTAAATTCAAAAGATAAAGTTATATTATTCACATTTATAAAATGTAAATAATTTACCTTTAAAAAGGGAGTTGAAAAACAAACAAATAACAAAAGACATTACGAAAACAAAAACAAAAACAACAAAAAAACAAACCCGCAACGGGGAGAGCGGTCGGTGGAGTTTCATTGCGCCAGTTACCGCCACTAGCACGTTTGCGGTGTAAGCGCAAAAACGGTGCATCGTCTGAAACTGAAACCCGCGCTTTCCATATTAGGTATCGTCTAAAGAACTTAGATTTAGATTCTAAGCCGGCTTATAAAAAAAACAAACAATATTTTTTTAATTTAAAAAAAAGTCAAAATGTGCGGCCCAGGTGCAATTAAAAAACTACATTTAGTGGAAATAGGATAATGTTCTTTTGGCAGTAAATTTGGTTCGCAACTTTAACAAGGTGGATCCTTTGTCCCCTTGGCGCGGATCCATTGTCGGGGTCGGATCCTTTGTCGCGGATCTTTTGTCGTGGTATTGCGGATCCTTTGTCGCAAGGGGGCGGGCGGATCCTTTGTCGCGGAATCGTAATTACCTTAGCTTTACGGCTCTCAATAGGGTTAAAACCCGTTCCAATCCGCTAAATTAGGGCCTTAATACAAGGCACTTCTTTTAACCAAAATCCAACCTGTACGCCAATGGCGGGGTGTTTAAAATAGTTGGATTCCCCTAAATTGGGGGTATAAATCTTCCTAAGCTTTTAGGGAGATCTCCCTAAATTTTTTTAACCTTGGGACCTTAAAATAGCTTAATTCCCTAAACAATTAGGGTAAAATTAAACAATCGTGGCATCACTTTGGGCATATAAACCAAATGTTTCCCTAAACCCTTGGACCTTAAAATAGTGCTCATTTTGGCGCTTAAAAATAGGGTAAATCCAAATAAACTTTGAGTCTTAACTAGGTAACTCCCTCTACCTTAGGCCTTACAATAGAGAAATCAAACTAACTTTACGGCCTTCAAATAGGGTAATCTCTTGACTAATGGTCACTTGAATAGGGTAACTCCCATCTTCGTGTATTATTTTTTTTTACAAGAACAGGCGAATGGAGATGAAACTTTATTACTACAGATGAAATAATGACAGCCAATTCAGCATAGTACATGTGACAGAATTGAGTTAATGATTCAGAAGACACCGATTAAAGTGAGAGAATACCCGAAATACGAAGGGGAACCCGTCAGTGGTGGGCATTCACAGCCGCTTCGATCTGCTTCGCCGCGTGGTCCAACGGATGGGCGGTTTCCTTGTGGGACCCGGTCCTGGAAATATCGATTATTGCTTGATTTTCACCACAAAGGGGCCAAAAAAGCCCCTTTTTAAGCGTGCATTTTAATAATAGCTGCGCCAATGACAACAACGCATATGATACAGGAAAAAAAACAAAAAAACAAACTTGACTGTCGTTTCGTAGTCGTAGTCTGTGGAATTTTTGGAGCTCTCCTCCAACACGTGGGCCAGGGGCTCCTGAATACAAAGATTTCCCCGAAATAAGGTGAAACGTACATCTTCTCTTGCCAAGACACTGCTATTTCCTGAAGCTGCGTAGGCGGAGGCTCCGAAATCGCGGACGAGGTTGCAGAACAGCGGGCCGTCCTCCTTGTTGCATAGACGCGAAGGCTTCGTCACCACCTGGAAACGTGAAATACATTAGAAGTATACACAGAAAAATTGGAGGAACTTCAAAGCATACATAGTTCCCACGAGAATGGCAGGCCCGCAAAACGGCCAAAACGGGCCGGGCCGAGAAAAGTGTCGGCACGACCCTGTTTGTAAACTAGTCAAATTAAACTTTCTTCAAATCGTTAGTTAGTTCAGCTTACATATAGTTTTTAAACCTTTCAAATTCTTTCATAAAACTTCTAATACATAATTTAACTAATTCCAGTAACAAAAATTAAGTGCCCCGACCGGGATCGAGCCTTGGTCGCGTCGTTCTCACGGGCCGGGCCAGTTGGAAAATTTTGGTCGGCCCGTTTCCCTTGGACCACCCAGTAGATTGCCACCCACACGACCTGGGTTCGATCCCGGTCGGTGACATTCTTTTTTGTACGACTAATATTGACATATATGTTAGTAACAAACATTATTAAGTAATTTAAAACAGTTTAAAAATTTATTGTACCGATTTATACAAAATTTAACATTTATTTTTTTTATATCCAGGCCGTCCCAAAAAATTCCTCGGCCCGGCCCGGGGAATTTTTTGGGACGGGCCGGCCCGTCATTTCAGAACCCCGGGTCGCGTGGGTAACGGTTTTACTAGGCGGTCCGAGTAGATAGGGGTATTTTTGCAAATGGACTTCAAAGTGATTTAAGTAATTTTTGGTTTGCCAGGCGGCTGGTTGGATCGCGATGGGGTTGTTTTTGCACCTAGGACTACAAAACACGTTAAAAGAATTACGTTGACGTCACTTTTCGCATTTTCCCTTCGAGATTCAATAAAGTCAGTATTATATAAACAAAAAGGTAAATTCCCTCCGTACTTACATCGAGGCAGCGGCAGAAAGTGTCGTCGCAGAACTTGCGTCCCCGTTGCTGGTCGTAGCAGCCGTCGTGGTTGAGACAGCACTGGTTTATCACCTCTGAAGTGAATTTTTTAAACCCGGTTCACAAAGCTAACAAATGTAAAAACAGTAGGCGCAACACGCCAGCAGCCAGTCAATTGGATCTCGCCACGAAAACATGTGGATCAATTGAACCCGGTATTTTGTGTGCTCGGATTTCAATTTATCAGGGCCTTTCCCTCCTTAACGTTTGAAGGAACCTCAGCTGCCAGAAAAGCGGCATGAGCTTTTTGCCAACCGCCATAACAAAGGGTTATAGGTTACCTCGGTCCCGCCACGAATAGCATTGCCAAGGCAACGAATTGCAATGAACACGCGGGATTTCAGCGCTTATCGTGGCGAGACTCTCTGTCCAAACGCTGAAAACAGAACGAGGCTTGGCAAACTTCCAGCTCTATTTTTGAAGCGACTCGAGTTACCAATGGTTTTCGTGACGGGACCACCTTATTACGCATGTGTATAGCGCACAGAAACATTTTCTTCCATGACGGACACTTCGCCCGTTCCGTTCAGAAATTCGCCATGAAAAGAAACGATTAAAAGACTAACTTTTGAGATTGGGGCAATCGATATCGATCTGGTTCTCGCTGATGTACTTGGTGAAGGAGTCCGTCCCACACTGCCAGTCGATTTCCTCCTCTTCCTCCACGGACTCGGACTTGGGCTTGGTTTTGGCGGCCAGCGCGATGGGGATCAGAAGCAGAGGGGAGAAGAGCGACAGCCTCATCTGGAAACAGAGATTTATATTTAAAAATTGGAGATTTCAAGAGAGCAATCACACAAAAAATAAAAATTAGAAGAAAAACGACGAAATGCAGCATATTTTGAAAACAGTTCTAATTTTAGCGAGCCCCTAGCGAAGAAAAAAGCCCCCTAGGGGCGTCTAAATATAAAAAAAACACACCAAAAACTTGAAACTCAGAAAATGAAGAGAAAATGAACCATGGCAAAATTTGGGGCGACCCGAACAGAGAACATTTTCAAAGCGGGCCGGCCCGTTGTCATCCCGTAAAGTGATGGAAAACGGTTCGGATGTAGAATATATTCATAATAGAACAAAAATCGGGGATCAAGATAAGCGAATCTTGAAACTATGGCAGCACAGAGATTGATTTTGTTCGTCCTTGTAGTTTTTAGCTTCATCGTGTAGATTATACTACGCAAGCAGGGAAAAAAGGATCCCGGTTAAAGGACTATTTGTGAATTTTAAAAAAAATTACTAAATAAATATGACAGACAAATTTAGGCACAATTTACATGCGATGGGTCCCGAAACGCGCTTAGTATCTCTTGAAAGTTTTAAGATTCCCGCCCTTTAACCGATGTCCATCTTTTGGCTTTGGGGTATATTTAAATATCCGCCGTGCGGGTTTTTCGCCTTCATATGCCAAAAAAGCGGTTTTCAACAACTCACACACAACAAAATCCCTTTAAGGTACTTTTCGCGTTGGAAACTGGCACAATATCAAAGAAATTCACAAAAGAAGAGTGCAAAGGTTGGCTTCGTGAGATCAATGAAACCAGAACCCGTCTAACCAGCTAAAAAGAAACTCTTCGCTATATCAGACGACACCGTAATCAAGAAAAAGCGACGATGTGATCGAAAATCGGTGGAAAATGAGCTTCGAAACTGCGATAAACAAAATTAACAGTGAAGACATTCAATATCTTCATGAATATGGATGGTATGATGAGAAAGTGGGGGGAAATTCGGGCGTGGGAGCCAAGAATCAATGTCGACGGGTTTCACTGCCGTGTAAAATACCGCGAATCGCGCGCGCCGGATGGCAGAAAGGGAAAAAAGGTCAAAATAGACGAGGCGAACTGGTTCCAGCCCAGCCAGCTGACGGACGAGACGACGGGCAAGACGATTTCTCAGAAGGGCAAGTGACGTAAGGGAAACGATGACAAGAAGAAGGCGATGACTTCAATGCTTCGGACTGGCCCGAAAACAAAACATGACGGGGATTCAAATATGCTCGGAAATGCGATTTTAAAAGACTAAAATGAGGTAATTTGCCTTTATAATATTGACACACAAACCTTTCCATGGAGTTTTCCAATTTAAATTCAAGACAATGGCGCCATAACAGACCTTTAAAGCGTATCCTTTTTTGCCACAATTCCGGTGACAATTTGATATACACGGCGAGACCAGCGATACCAGCCACCCAAGTCAAGGCGGACTTGGCACTCGTCCAAGTAATCCGTACTGGTTACGGTAATTCATTTGAAAAATCATTGAAATTTAAAAATCGCGCCGTTGACAAGTCAAGGTGTACGCTGGGTGTATGACTCAGCGTCTAAATTCCGTGAGCGCGGCATTTGAATTTTCAATGTATTTTGAAAGAATTACCGTAGTCAGTATAGATTTCTTGGACGAGTGCCAGGTCCGTCCTCACTTGGGTGAGATCTCACCGTGTATAAGCAACAACAACTAAGTTAAAACAAGCAACAAGGTTTAGAAGATAAGCAAAACAGTTAAAACAACTTTTATTTAATCCACAAAGACGCTTTCTTTCAATGATTTGGAATTTCCCACATACATGACGATTTTCCTTTGAATATTTCCTATTTTCTTCCATTTGGTTAGTGAAGTACATCCAAACAACAATTTTTCAGTCAAACAATAGTTTATACAACAAAAAACACAGAAAATACGCACTTTCACCGTTTTGACTAGTAAAAACTGAAATCCACAGTAACCGACTCGTTTAAACCAAAATCTATACGTAATGCGGAAACATTTTTAAGTCAACGAATTCGCTCCAAGGTTACGGTATTCGTTTTCGGTAGTTAGGGTATGGAACTACTCACGGCGAGACCAGCGATACCAGCCACCCAAGTCAAGGCGGACTTGGCACTCGTCCAAGGAATCCCTACTGGTTACGGTAATTCATTTGAAAAATCATTGAAATTCAAAAATCGCGCCTCTTGACAAGTTAGGTGTACGCTGGGTGTATGACTCAGCGTGTACATCTCGTGAGCGCGGCTTTTGAATTTTCAGTGTATTTTGAAAGAATTACCGTAGTCAGTACGGATTTCTTGGACGAGTGCCAGGTCCGTCCTCACTTGGGCCAGATCTCACCGTGTACTGCAATTTTCTTTAGGACGCTATTTCAAATAAACTCAGTCCTTAAATTAACATATTTTGTTAATAAATTTAGGGATCAGATTAAAGATGAAAGTATCTTTTTTTACCAAATGACAAAAAATAATAAGGTGTTAAATCGAATAAACGGACACTGGCATGGTATTTATAGAGCCAATCGGGTGTTCCGGTCTATCGAGCTCACAAAATTGCCGTTGTTGACAGAATTACGGTCGAGAAAATTGAACTACGCTGGTATTACCGCTCTTTTTATACAATCTCTCTCTCTCTCTCTCTCTCTCTCTCTCTCTCTCTCTCTCTCTCTCTCTCTCTCTCTCTCTCTCTCTGGTTCTTCTTTTAAAAACTTTATTTCTGCAATGAAGGTGCAAATCCAATTCTATTCCTTCCAAAGTCATAAACCTGGCAAAACTGTCTGATAAAAGGAGAACCGAGGATGATGGCGTAATCATCCCAATCCACGTCTAAAGGACCAATCGATAATTCGCAGTCTCCGTCTCCAATCTATATATTTTTAAGTTTACAAATATTTTTTAAAAAATGACCGGTGTTACAAAGTTTTTAGCTAGAACTGTGTAGCTAACACCTCCTATGTTGAAGGTTATTCCTCTCGTGGCTTTGGAACAAGGGAGCTCGTAGGTATCAATGTAGGAATTATACTGAAAAAGAGGAAGTTGTGGGGAAAATACCTTAATTTTACCTTAACTTTAACCATAGCCTTAACATTAACTTTAAACTTAACCTTAACCTTAACCTAAACTTAGCTTTTCTTTATCTTACCTTAGCTCCAAGAAGTTCTGCAACCTTATCGGCTAATTCCCTTTTTATTCCAAGAAAAGATGTTCCAGTGTCTGAGATTGCTTTAATCTTCAAACCATTTTTCAATTTGAGAACAGTTCCATAAGATGATACACTGTCAACCTAAATATTTGTCTTTTTAAAGATACGGTAGTTCAGAATTTACGTAAAAACTGTAGTAGTCTGTGTTAATGATTGGTAAATAGGTCCTTACAGGCCCGCAATTTACGGTATCTACTCCACCGAATGTGAAAATGCCTCCGGGCTTGTTAGCAGGACCGACGCGTTCCAGATAGGCTGTGACGATAGGCTCGTCAAGAAGACCTAGGTAAGGTTAAGTTAAGGTTAAGTTAAGGTTAAGTTAATTTTCAGTTAAGGTTAATTTAAGGTTAAGTTAAAGTTAAGGTTAAGTTAAGGTTAAGGTAAAGGTAAGGTTAAGGTAAGGTTAAGATAAGGTTAAGGTAAGGTTAAGGTAAGGTTAAGGTAAGGTTAAGTTAAGGTTAAGTTAGGGTTAAGTTAAGGTTAAGGCTAAGTTAAGGCTAAGTTAAGGTTAAGTTCAGGTTAAGTTAAGGTTCAAGTTAAGGTTAAGGTTAAAGTTAAGGTTAAGGTAAAGTTAAACCAACCTTGTCTCATAGCGTTTACAAGCGGCGGATGTGAATCAACCCCTGTATTTAAAGAAAGTCCGAAAATCCCATCCATGGGAATCTAGAAAATTCGATTATCGATTGATTTAAGCAATTATCGATTGATGTTTGGCCCACCCACCCCTGAAAATATCGGAGCTGTGTTAGTCGCAGCACCGAAAGAGGTGGCGGGAATAACCAATTGTTGCTCTCCTTTGGCGCCAATCTTTAAAAAAAACAATCGATAATTTCTTCATCAGTTATTGATTGATTTGAAAAAACGATTGACTTACCCTTACAGTATCTCTCATAACATGACCATGAGCACTTCCCGTACCGTAGGCCAAAAAGAACTGCGTTCCTTTTTTCGAACTCGTCGTGCTTTCCACAGGATTATACTTATTTTTATTAAAACATCGACTGAAAATCGATCGATTATCGATTTATTAATTGATTACCTGCAATCAACGGAGGGGACCCATAAATCCCCAGATCCACTGTCAAAATAGACTTTAAAGGACTGTTCCGGCGTGCCTATTGTAATATTCCCTACGTATATCGTATCCCCGTAATTCATAACCTGAAATCAATCGATAATTGAATAAAATATCGATTGATTGAACCTTTGAGGTCAGGGAGCCCCGGTTCAAGACCCGCCCGCGGCGGAAAGCTCTCGCTTCAAGGGGCAAATCAGATAATCTGGAAAATGGATATCGATTTTAATATGAAAAATCGATAATCGATATAAATCGAAAAATTGATCCGTATTTTTTCAAGGCTTTTTTTATACAAAGCAAAAACCTACAACACTTCTGTAACGCGTTGTTGCACTATTGCCGCTTGAATACCACAAAAACCGATGAAAAATATAGAAAATGAAGGTAGCATTCGAAAAATTCAACTGAAAATGAAAGATTTATGTTAAAATGTCGGTTTTTAGATCAAATTAATGTTGAAAACATCGTTTTATACCATTTTCCTTGTTTTCCAAGCCGCATAACGGATTATTCAGATGATTTGGGGCGGAATCGGTTGGTTCAGTAGGTCACTGAATTTGTAATTTCGCCTGTAATGCGTTTTTAAAATGGGTTTTAAATGAATTGGAAGTTTACAAAACATTAAAAATATGTAATTAATTTAAACATGTTTAAGAGAAACGTTTGAGCTATGACATTTTAAATGGTCCCGGTCGGGGTCGAACCCGCGACCTACTACGTGCCAAGCAGATGGTTTGACCACTACACCATATGACCGCCAGCAATTTTCACGGGCCGGCCCGCCCCAAGGCAATTTTCCCCGGGCCAGCCCACCCCAAGCCCGTTTTCGCACGGCCACCCAGTCAAATTGCCACCCAAACGACCAGGGTTCGATCTCGGTCGGCGAACATATCTTTTGTACAACTAATAATAACTTTTATAGTAATTACAAACACTACTAAGTTATTTTAAAGATAAATAAAAAACATAATTGCCGATTTGACCATTCGATTTGCAAAAAAGCGAGATCTGCATTAAACGCGCCCCATTGTCAATTCCCCAACCAACCCGCAATTGTTTCCGATTCCACGACAAAGGTTCCGCTACCGTATCCCCGACAAAGGTTCCGCGGTGATGCGACAAAGGTTCCGCCGGAGTGACAAAGGTTCCGTGTCAGTGCGACAAAGGTTCCGCTAAACAATTAAAGCAAAACTTTTCATTTAAACGTTAGAAAACAGGTTTTCCGGCATTAAGAATATAAAGAATTAAAATAAAATAACCTTTTTATACATACACACGGTTTATTCTCAAGGGCTGTTCTCTGAACCGCCAGAATGTATCACAGTTGTCGACATTCAATCCCACGACGTTGACTTGTTTGATCCCATTCTCCATTGATTCGGCTTTAATTGCCTCCTGGCCAAGTTGCTGGTACAGCTCTCCTTGGTGGAGGCAGCTTCTTTGTAGGTTCCTGGGACGGTCGGGGAACTGTAGACGACTTCGGTGATCCATTTGGTTGGAGCTACGTCCTCACGGGGCTCCACTCCGGCTTGAGGACGGGCAATCCTGGCCCGGTTGGAAGAGCGGGAAAGGGACCGACCGCACGGCCGCGCGAGTCGCAAGAAAGACCTTTTCCGTTTTCTTTCTTTCGTTCACCTTTTTATATGTGTACTTGATTCGAAAAGAATGAAAAAGAGACATAAGTGTAAACATAGCTTTTTTTTTGTTTCGGTCGGTGTAGCTTCTGTATAATGAGTGTTAATCACATGCGCTTTTCTCTGAAATTCCCTGGAGCTCGTTTGTTGGCTGTCGAGAGTCATTTTCCTCGTCTAAAGGCAGTCTCAAACACACGTCGTAGATCGTTAGCCACAGTACGCATTCAGCATAGAAAGAAAAAAACCCACTCAATAAGAAAACTTTACAACAAAATTTTGGAAATAGCACATAAAAGAACAACTAGGAACAAATTGTTAAGTTTCTATAGGAAATTAAGGTGAACGCATAAAGGTACACGCAAATTTCTACAAAAAAAGTATTCGAATGAAACAAATTATCTTCATAATGCTATATGGAATTCAATTTTGCAAATTTTTATATAAAATCAGCGGGCGGAACCTTTGTCGCATCGCCGCTGAACCATTGTCATCCGCGGAACCTTTGTCGCCCAGCAGCGGAACCTTTATGACCCCGCGGAACCTTTGTCGTGCAATCTCATCGACTTCCCTATGCCTCTGCTGATTTTTTCTCTCCCTTCTGAGATTCTTCTTTTAATTTTACGTCGGGCAAGTTTCATTTCAAAAATTTAAATTTACC
>OZ059902.1:3913136-3940076 GCA_964057215.1 Oscheius myriophilus | reverse complement strand
AAGAAAGAAAGAAAGAAAGAAAGAAAGAAAGAAAGAAAGAAAGAAAGAAGAAGAAGAAAGAAAGAAAGAAAGAGAAAGAAAGAAAGAAAGAAAGAAAGAAAGAAAGAAAGAAAGAAAGAAAGAAAGAAAGAAAGAAGAGAAAGAAAGAAAGAAAGAAAGAAAGAAAGAAAGAAAGAAAGAAAGAAAGAAAGAAAGAAAGAAAGAAAGAAAGAAAGAAAGAAAGAAAGAAAGAAAGAAAGAAAGAAAGAAAGAAAGAAAGAAAGAAAGAAAGAAAGAAAGAAAGAAAGAAAGAAAGAAAGAAAGAAAGAAAGAAAGAAAGAAAGAAAGAAAGAAAGAAAGAAAGAAAGAAAGAAAGAAAGAAAGAAAGAAAGAAAGAAAGAAAGAAAGAAAGAAAGAAAGAAAGAAAGAAAGAAAGAAAGAAAGAAAGAAAGAAAGAAAGAAAGGGAAAGAGAGAGATAGAGAACGAAAGAGAAAGAGAGAGAGACTAAAAACTTTTGGTTTAGACGATGGAACAAACATGCTCAAAAGAAACGGCACTGGACGAGACATCTGTGAATTATGTGATTGGTTTAGTAAAGATACTACTATACAGGCTGTTAGAGACAGAGAGAGAGATAAACTGAGAGAGAGAGAGATAGATAGAGAGAGTTTCAAACTTTATTGGTTGAATAATTTAAGCATTGGAAGAGGTGCCGTAAATCATGGCCATAACGGCGTTGTAGATCCCATTAATGTAGTCACCAATCAGACGGGCCAAGCGGTTCTATAATTTCCTTCTCTCTCTCTCTCTCTCTCTCTCTCTCTCTCTCTCTCTCTCTCTCTCTCTCGCTCGCTCGCTCGCTCGCTCTCACCGCTCTCACCTCCTTCTTCTTATTAATCAGATCCACACTCCTCGACACCTTCTCCAGCTGCAACCTTGTCTCAATCGATAGGTCGCGCACCTTCTGAACTCGTTCCTTGGCAGTGGCCACATCCTAAAAATGAAAAGTCTCTCTAGTTCACTCATTTTTGGAATCTTATCAATATTCTCACTCCCCGATTCAAGACGGCGAGGGAGGAGAAATACGACAGCGGACAACTTGCCAATGCAACTGCGAGCGTCGAAAACGTTTATGTAAAATTCATTTTCACATCTCCATCTATCAAATCAATTTTAATGTGGCATAGGTAAAGAAGGAGTGTGGCACAAAAATTTAAATATTTTAATATATTGCGTATTATATTTTAGCCAGGCATGAAACGCGTCGAATTTCGAATACAACTTTGGTCCTTTTATCTGTCTTACGAAAACCAAAACATTTAGCATTTTACAAAAACTTAGCAAGCTCGGGTTACTGTAGATACTGGCCCACTCTTACTTTGAAATTTGCGAGCACTCACTGCAATCTCCATCCATGGCAATTCCCTTCTAAACGTTTGAAGGAACTTCGTTTGCCAAAAAACGGCATGGCACGGCCTTTTCACTAGGTAACTGGGGGCACTTCAAAAACAGAATTGGACTTTCAGAAACTGTTTCCAGCATTTGGACAATGAGTCCCGCCACGACAAGCACTGAAAATCCGCGTATTCAATGCATTCGACAGTTTTGGCACTTCCCAATGCCGTTCCAATGCTTTTCTGGGCGACTGGCAAAGTGCCCATACTGGTTTTTTTGGCAGCTGGAGTTCCTTCAAACGTTAAGGATGGAAAGGCCGTGATGGGCACTTTGCCAATCAGTGTTATAGATTGTATGTGGTGCCACCACGAATAGAATTGGCAAAGTGCCAAACTCTCAGTGTTGAATTCGCGGTTTTTAGCAAGTCACCAGCGCTTTTCATGGCGGGGCTCTTTGCCCAAATGCATGGAAAGGGGCGGGGTTTGGCCAAATTCCAGTTCTGTTTTTGTAATACTCCCGAGTTCCTAATAGGCCATCCCCCAACTCACAAAATCAATAGCCTTGATGATGCTGTCCTTGTTCCTCTTCAAGTTGTTCAGATTGTTCTTCATCTGTTCGCTGAACTGCTCCACCTCCTTGTCGACCTTCTGTGCCTGTTCCTTCAACTCCTGTCTGGCTCTCTCCAAAACAGCACACTTCTTCTTGTAATTGTCCGTTTTCTTCTGCTGCCAGGACAATTGACTAAACTATCCCATTTCAGTCTAAATCTCTTTAACCCTACTGCTGCAGGTCGTTGGCCTTCGACTTCAAGGCGTTCTTATCCAGGTGGCTGAAGTCATCAAAAGCTTCTTTGACTTCAGGGGAGGGTTTGCCGTCCTTCTGGTGACAGTCGCTTCCTTCGTTCATGGGGACGACCGCTTCGAAGGGAAAAGGGGATAAGAATGGTTAATAAATTAGAATGAGAGATCTTTATTAGTACGCAGTTGTGTGAAAACGTCCGGGTACGTTAAACGACCCGTGGGGAGTTGTATAAGTGCAGGGCGGATACAAAATAGCGAAAAATCGGGCCGATTAAATGTACAAAAATGGCTATTGATATACAAAGTACAAAAAGTAGATCAAATGACCTCGCGGAGCAGCTCACGGCGCTTCGCTTCGATCATCTGCTGGCCGCGCTCCTCCATGACTTTCTTCAAATGCAGAAGGGCGCAGTGCGTTCCGTGCGCCGCGTCGGCTTTGCGGATCAAGCAGCACTTCTTGTCACAGCGAGTGTAGATCTAAAAACGGAGGGTTGGTTTAAAAAAATCATGGTTTGTATTCCGAAACGTGGATACAAGGCGAATCCACCGCGCCGCACTAATTGCTAAACACTTCCCTTAAAACATATACGGGGTGTTCCAAATTGTGTTTTAGTTGCACGACACGATTTTGTTACTGTATTTTAAAGGCAACATTTCGGGTCGAGTCGACCGTCGAGCTCGAAAAATTTTTTGGCATGAGGCTTGAATCAGCATCAGGCATGGGCCAAAAGTTTGCGCTATATTCTGAACGCAGCCCCTTTTGTAATAAATGCGGAACTTCATGTGTGGTCTACCGTAATTCGTACAAGCCGGGTGTCAATAGGAACTTTTCTTCACAAAGGACACGGCGGGGACAGAATGCACAAACACGATTCAAGGTGTGCTATGAAGCCCGTTTTTTGTTGTTGTTGAAAAATTCGAAAATTTAAAGGGAAAGGCTACCTCTTAAATTATTTCATAAATTTTACAGCGTTCGGAGTTTTGGCGAGTAGAAGAAACGGTAGGGAGCAGACACGCACACGGAATATATTGGGTCCTGCCACGGAAGCCCTGAAGATCATCGATAATGCCGGTAAAAGCTCAGCAGGAATGCCACGTTTGCTAGTCCCAACCGGCGTCGTCGATGATTTCAGGGCTTTCGTGACGGAACCCAATATATGCCGCGTGGGTAATCGGCGGATAACAGGTTACTTTTAAAGCGCGGCCCTTTCAGTTAGAAACTCTGCCCGCTTCAAAAACAGCACTGGAATTTTGCCAAACCCCGCCCTTTCGAGCGTTTTGACACAGAGTCCCGCCACGATAAGTGCTAAAAACTGCGTATTCAATGCATTGGACGGTTTTGACAGTTTGCCAACGCGCACATGTCGGTTTTTTGGCGGCTGGAGTTCCTTCAAACGTTGAGGAAGGAAAAGCCGTGACAGGGCGTGCACTCGATCGTCCTATTAGAAAAATCACCGTGGATTCCGCCAAATTTCAAATTTGGCAACTCACTTCGTTGAGGGTCTGTTTGTAAGTGTTGAACAGAGTGGGATCGTTGGCGATCTTCTCCCGTCGCTCACGCGTCATATCCGGGATCTGAATGTAGAGAAAGACTCCTTCTTGCTGCGGATTCAATCCCAACGGCGGTTTCTGGAAAATCCCACTATTTATAGACATAAAACCAGCCAAATCCAACCTGAACAGCCAATTTGGCGCATTTGATGGCGCTCGGACTGTCGACGAAGTTGATCATCACCAAGTGGGGGTTTTTCAGGGTCACACGACCCAGCAGAGACATTTTGCGCACCTAAAACGCCAGTAAATCAGAAATTTTGAGGGTATAACTGACATCGCCTCGTTCCATCTTCACAATGACATCCTCGTAGGTCTTCAAATCGACCTAAAACGGCAATGCTCACGAAAAATTACGGAAATTACCAACCTTGGTAGAGAAAAGCCTGCAGAGATTGTCACGGAGGATTTCCTCGGCGTCTTGCATTTCCTGACGCGCCTCTTGGACGATGGAACTCTTCGATTCGCAGAGGTGGTGAGGAATTTGTCTCAATACACGACAATAGTCAAAAATGATTGAAAAGGTCACTAACCTCCTTCGGCTTTTCGTGTTTCTTCGCCCTGAATCCGACAGTCGAGGTGTGGATGGTTCTGTGCAGAAGAGGAGCGAGTGAGGAGATTCGGGCAAGTGAGCCCAAACCGAAACGAATATTATTCATTTGAAAAAATGTAAATTAAAAATACATTACGTAATAAAACAACGAGAAACCCAACGAAAAATGGAAAATAAAAATTTTCAACAAAAAATAAATTGATTCAAATCTCCCTCGCATTCAGAATCGTGGTGGGACTCACGCGGCGACCGCAACGCACCCGCTCGCTTCACGTGGAATTGATCTTTTGGAGCTTTGCCAGTTTTTATTTTAAGCTTGTAAGCGTTTTTGCTGTCGTTTAAAATAACTTTTAATTGATGTGAATAGCGTTTAAATAAAAATAATAGAATGCATTTATATAAATTGGCAGTTGCTACATTTGAAATTGGAAAAGCGTTGTATACAAATTAAAAAACGCCAACTTTTGGCGCAATTTTCTGCAACTATGGGTATGCAGTTTGCTTTCAAATTCAGTCTTGGAGCGTTGAATTTACCAAAACTACGAGAATTTGAATCCTAGTACAGCGTCTAACCGTTTCTTGTCGTACTTCATGAATGGCTTTACTTAGTAATAATTTTCATCAGTGTTGGTTCTTTTTGTTGTTTTTCTGCTTGTAGTCAATATTGAACCGTTTGTTACATTGCCACATTCTTTATTTCTGCGCTAATGTGTGTGTTTCAGGCTTGGAAAATGTCTTTCTGACATTTCCGCCCATCAAGTGTGCTTAACCAGATGACGTCTCCATCGTTCGTCCAGCCGACCCAGCAGCAGCCGGCCGCAGTTGTGCGTCCTCCCAGTGGTCAGAGCCAGACCGGCGTCGCCCGTACCCTCTACCAGAAGGTTCTCGAGTGGGGCCGTCAGGAACATCACTTCAAGCTCGCCTACATGCTGCACACCAACAACCACTAAATTCCCTGTGGTTTATGTGTGTATGATGGTTTATAGTAAATTATTTTTAGGTTTCGCCTAGATTTTTGTGGAATATTGTGTTTTAAACACATGTACTTTGGTTTTTTTGTGTTTATTTCTCGTAACTTCCGTTTCAGTATACCGTAGAAAAGATGACCGACTTTGTGCTGCCGCAGAAGGCTGATGCCAACGGCAACATCGAAGTGATGGTGGGTTCTGTTTTCTTTTGGCTCTAAATCACCGCGATTCTTTTGAAAGGAAGGAGTGCGCTTGCCCCTTTAAGCGGAAACGGCGGACTGTTCGTGCGACACAAGAACGTGTCAATCAGGGTCCCGGAGCGAAAGACCTGACAATCAGCAAAAGCGGTAAAACAGGGACTCAAACCGGCGCCTGTGTTGATTTTCAGGGCTTTCGCTGCAGGACCCTTAGGTACGCGACTGCGTTCAGCCGCTTTCGGCTAAAAGTCCGAGTGCACTCACATTCCCGTGAATTTGCTGTGGCCTGGTCCCTCTCCTTAGCCTTAAATAGTGATGTTTAATAGTCTTTTAGAGTGCGAGTGGCGATCTCATGGGCATCCCCAAGGAGGTGTCGAAGAAACACCCGCTTCAGAACCGCTGGGTAATGTGGTACCTGCGAGGCGACCGCAACAAGGAGTGGGAGGACTGCCTGAAGGTGAGATAGTTTTCGTTATTGCAGAAAGTTTCTAATATTTCTAAATCGCTATTTCCAGCACGTCGCCGTGTTCGACACCGTGGAGGATTTCTGGTCCCTCTACAATCACATCCAAACGCCTTCCGGACTCAATTGGGGATCCGATTACTACCTGTTCAAGGAGGTGTGTTCTCGTCGTTTCTTCTATAAAAGTTCGTTGTAAGGGAGTGAAGCCCATGTGGGAGGACCCGAAGAACATCGAGGGAGGCAGGTGGCTGATCTTCGTGGATAAGCAGCGCCGTACTCAAGTGCTGGACAGGTCCTGGATCGAACTTCTTATGTGCATCATCGGCGAGCAGTTCGAGGACCTCGGCGAGTACATCTGCGGAGCTGTTGTGAACATCCGGCAGAAGGGCGACAAGGTTTGTCGTACCGATGAGCTGATTTCACCAATAACTGCGTAGTGGTCTGACCTAGTCGCAAGATTTAATTATCGCAGATGCGATTGATTTTTGTGATCGATCTATTATCTACGATTTTTGACTGGCTATCAAAATTGCTGGCGATCAACTGCGCTCTCGTTATCATCAAAAAATTTATGCGTCAATTCATGGTCCGCGCCAAAGCTGTTACCATAGCTGGCACAGGCAGCGTTTGGGGGCTCGGTGCGTAAGCCCCCCCCCCCCCAAATGGTGCCTTGGGGGCAACGTAGGTCCCTCTTTACTCTTTTGTTACCATTTTCAAGCAAACGCCGAATTACGTAGGTACCCCGAGAACCTTACGTCCAACTATGGCCGTTACTGCAGGCTGTGGAGGTTGCCCGCGTTTCTTTAGTTTCATGCAAAACTCTCAGAACGAAAACACAATTTTGAAACGATATTGCGAAATTCTGTTTTCCCCATAACAAGTTTGTCACATCTTGCCAATGCTTCGATGTTGTTTCTCGAGTTCAGCATTTGATTATCAGGGCTCAGTCAATTTACATAGCTAAATGGGCCGAAGTAGAATTTGCGAGAGGTTACTATTGCCGGACTGTGTCTATTGTACAATTATTTTTTTTATTCTAATGACCGATTTTTCAGATCTCCCTGTGGACATCGCAGGCCACGCGTGACGACGTGAACACGCGCATCGGTCACGTGCTGCGTGCCAAGCTGGAACTCTCCGACACCGACACGATCCGCTACGAAGTGCACAAGGACTCATCCCAGCGCACGTCGTCGATGGTGAAGCCGCGCATCCTCCTTCCCTCGAAGTCTCTCCATCACCAGTAGTGGTCCCCTGGTTCTGATCAAAACCAAATATCTTTACGCATGTGTTGTCTGTTGGTAATCACGCCCCCTCATTTTAGCCCGACCTAGTCGCCTGTGATTATCATATTGCTTTTTAACATTTATTGTTCATAGATTTTATATGAAAAGCTTTGTTACCAAAATATGTTTACAGATTGGAATCAAACTTCAAGCAGGTCTCCCTCTTTTGCAAGTCACGTGCGCGAGATTCCGTTCCGCTTTACGAGCCACCTTCGCAGTAAAGGAATCTGCGTTCCCTCCTCACCTGACAAAACAATCATGTTGCTGGAGCTCTTGCTTCTTCAAGTGCCAGTGTTTACGGTAAAGCTTCTAACTACTGTAAGAACACTGTGTTAGACCGGATTCTTTCGAACAACTAACATCAGCCCGATGCCTTCACCTGGGAACGCCTTCAGTGTTTCTCCCTGTACTTTGGACACGTGTTGTCAGCACTATTACTGCAATTTTTTCGACAATCGGTGAATTAAATTTTAACTTTGACTAATGAGTTATAGCGGCGGGTTTTCGTATAGAATGGAGTGCACTCAAGAATTTCCGTGGCCCACCGTAGGATCCGCTTAGGTTTCAACGGAAATTTCCGTAGACTTGGCAGCGATTCAAGTTAAATATCATAGCTGCCGTAATCAAGCCCGGCTAGACTTTCTTTCAAAATTTTGTTGACATTTTTTTTTTTGAATTTTTGTAATTGTCGCCCAATTTGGCGACATTTATTACAGTAGTTAAGGAGACCGTCAGGGACTTTTTCATTTTCATTTCCATTTAGAATGACAACTTCGAAATTAGACTGGCTTGTAAACATCGTGCATGCAGGCGTTGCGGCCATCCGCAGGATCTGCAGACGGTCGGCCGCTTTTGGGCACTTTGAAGCCAGATTTCTCGAAAACGGAGAATTTTTAGCCCTATTTTGTGCAGCGTTTTTTGATAAGCTGATTTTTTTCTTTTACATGAACCAAAGTTGCAAAAGGCCCCTGACGGTCCCTTTAAAGGGGCTTTTCGGATTGGAAATAGACGGTAAATAAGTCATTTCAATTGAAAGCATTTTCCCGAACACCGCTCCAGGCAACGGTTGTGCGCAAAATGCTTGCCAAGTCTTTATTAAAATGCGATTCTCAAAAGGCTCCCGACGAGCTCTTCAAGATATTCCCCCGAAAACTCCTCTACGATGTTCTTTTCCACGATTTTGTTTTACGATTCAGGGATAATGGAACCTGTATGTATGGAAGACCCACCGCGGCTAGCATTAACAAATCAACGGTACTTTGGCTTATGCTAATCTAGTTTACGACTCATTCTAGATTGGATTCATGAAAGACATATGGTCCCAAGAGTGCCCCGTTTCAGATTTTACTAACATTACCTTGGCGTTGATGTATTTCTATGGTTTGTCTTAAAGAGTGGGAGAGAGAGAGATATAGAGAGAGACAGAGACAAAATTTCAACTCTTTCAGATCCCTGTGACACCTGCCTTGGTTTCTGGCAATACCCCCAAAATCCATACAAAGCCAATTTTGAAAACAAATTTCCTCTAATAATTACCAAATTATCGGGTGACGTGGATAACTTCACGGTGAGAAAAATCTTGTTCAATTCGCATATTTTTAGATCGAAAAAAATTACGACAAACCTGAATTCAGCGATCAAGTTTGTAAAGTAACTTGTGTTGCAAAGGATCGTCGAACAATTTTTGAATTACACGAGTAATAAATGAAATTAGTATTTTCTTTAAAAAATTATTTAGGTCTTTCCAGCCTAATGGCGCAAAGAAGAATTACACTGGGAGGGTTTCGTTTTACTGCAATCAAAATAACTTCTACAGATGGATTTAAGTTTGTTAACATGGGAGGCTACATGTTTTAATAAATCTTTGTGTATATATGTTTTTAACACACTGACTCACTGACTCACTTACTCACTCACTCACTCACTTACTCACTCACTCACTCACTCACTCACTCACTCACTCACTCACTCACTCACTCACTCACCCACTCACTCACTCACTCACTCACTCACTCACTCACTCACTCACTCACTCACTCACTCACTCACTCACTCACTCACTCACTCACTCACTCACTCACTCACTCACTCCCTCACTCACTCACTCACTCACTCACTCTCTCACTCACTCACTCACTCACTCACTCACTCACTCACTCACTCACCCACTCACTCACTCACTCACTCACTCACTCACTCACTCACTCACTCACTCACTCACTCACTCACTCACTCACTCACTCACTCACTCACTCACTCACTCACTCACTCACTCACTCACTCCCTCACTCACTCACTCACTCACTCACTCTCTCACTCACTCACTCACTCACTCACTCACTCTCTCTCTCTCACTCACTCAATCTCTCTCTTTCTCTCTCTGTCTCTCCTTTTCTCTCCCTTTCTCATTCTCTCTTCCTCTTTCTTCCTCTCTCTCTCTCTCTCTCTCTCTCTCTCTCTCTCTCTCTCTCTCTCTCGTCTTTCCCTCACAAAATTGTTTAATACTTTTATTCGGCAATGGAATTCAATGAATTCAGCGATTCCTCAGCGCCCCCATCCTCCTAGAATTGTCAGAATTAACTTTAGTATTATTATTTAGAACCAACCGTGATGGCCTCCTCCTCCCCAACCTCCTCTGCCTCCGTAGTATCCTCCCCTTCCGCCTCCTCCCCAACCGCCGTATCGATCACGTTTCTCTCGAAGTCTGAAAGTAATTTTTATTAAATTACACACAATTCATACGATTACTTGTATTCTGTTTAAGCTCATTGCTTGGAAAAGCTGCACCCGTACAAAATCGGCAAAGCCCCAAAATTTCGTAAATTTTTGCTCTCAATTGTATATAGTTTACAACGAAAGTTCAAGAAATAATACAAATACATTAAAATAAACTCACGCGAGCCTTGCAGAATCGCCTTTCTCCTCCACTGTTAGAGCTATTGCTAGCGCAACGAAGACTAAGAGACAGAGAAGTGAAGTCACTCGCATTTTTTTTTTTTTGAAATTCTATTTTCCACACCTCTTTTTATAGTCAGTACAAATCAGCGAAAAAACTTGAAATTTCGCAAAAATGATCGTGAACTTGCTATTTTTTTCACTGTTTGCGGAGATCTGCACCAAACGCCCTAAAACTTGGTTCTGCCAATTGTTTGACGAAGGATTTTTCGAAGACTACCGACTTTTAAAAGTTCGCGAACACACTCTTACATGCACACACACACACACACGCACACGCACACACACACACACACACACACACAAACGTGAGAAAATCTTTGAAAAACCTAAATTTCTTTCTTAAAACCCCCATATGCTGTCCTTCCATGATCAAGAACTATTTTCGAATCTGTTTCTTTGAATAGAACTTTCTTTTTAAAGTTTGTTGCGAAATTCTTCGGCAAACTAGTGCATAAATCGAAAAACAATAGTCACACGCACCTTTCCCTTTGACACGTGGGAGAACAAGTTGTCGAAAATTGGTCGATCGTAGTTTCTGCGCAAAACAATGAAAATATCGCAATTTCATAATGACTTCGCTACTTCTCTAGTTAATAGTTAGTGAGAGAAATGACACAGAAACTAGAAAATGAAGCTATAAAAACGCCAATGAAGATGGAATTTCAATCGAACTTTGCTAAAATGCAACTGTTCTCGCTCTTCAGTCTGCTTTTCGTTGTTACAATGGCCTTTGCCCTACCACTTGGTGAAGATAACCAGATTCCTTCAATTTCGGCGGATCGTGATGTTTTGTAAGTTGTATTATTTTTATTAAAGAAATTTTGAAAAAAAAATTTACTTTCCGAACTAGCGAATATCAAAAGGTAGTCTTCGGAACCGCTGTCGCTGATCGGCCGCCTTTGGAGTTGTTCGGGCAGGCTCAGACCGCATTTGGAGGTGGTTCAGGCAGCCTCAGGCCGCTTTTAGAGCAGTTCGGGAGGCCTCAGGCTACACTGAAGGATTTGAACTAGCCTTATGCAGCTTTTTGATGAGTTACGGCAAGAAACCAAAATTTTTCAAATTATCCATCCGCGCAAAGAAGTTTTCTATGTTTTCAGGGATAATAAAGTATTTTTGATACATTAGAATATAAAAATAACGTTACACAGTTAAAATTCCAGCATTTTCGAAATCACCCGCCCGCTGTTTAACGCGTTGTGGAAACCATGCGGCAAATTGCGGCTGACTCCGCCCCCGAAAGCTGAAATTCAAAACGGCTCTAAAACGGTTATTATTTCTTTAAAAAATCTGGAAAAACTTTATTAAAAAATAAATTTTAAAACTTCAAATATTATATTTTAGCCTTCGCGAGAAGCGAGACCATGGATGGGGTGGATACGGCGGATGGGGTGGCTGGGGAGGCCATCACGGTTTGTTTTAACCAAGAAACGTCACCTTGTTTTTTTAGGAGGATGGGGATGGGGACGCTGAAGAAGCTTTTCGACTCCAACATAATAAATTTCGAACAGACAAGCATTTAAAACTAAAATTACACTCTGTATTCCAATGGAAAATTTAAAAAATGCGAATTTTCTTGCAGAAAAACAACAACTTTTCATGTTGTGTTCGAAGACAAATTTTTTCTGAACTGCAACAAAAACATTTTCTGTGACAACTTTTCAAGGGCTTTCCAATGGTGTGGGTCTCGGTGCTCCAAAAAATTCTTACCGGTGTCCAGATTTTGCTCATTTTGGGAAACGGCGCCTGTCTGTTTCGTATTCAACGGATGATTCTAACAAAGTTTTCACTCTCAGAGTATTTAGGGTGGCTCACGGAAATATGGCGTTCTAAAGTAGATAAACGCTGCTTAAAAAAAGGGCAATTGTAGATTTTTTATTTTTTGTTTTCATATGTTTGAAAATGCTGTTCTTCACCAGAATAAACAATAAAATCGTGCGGATCGCCTCTGGTATCAATTTTATAGGCAAAAACGGGCAGAAAACCTAATTTTAACTGTGAAAATCAAGATATTTTGCAAAACTAACATTGCCATCGTTTTCTCCGTCTCAATTTAGGTCATAGTTTGTGGTTTAATCTAGAAAATAAGGGTATTCGGGCGCGCGCGGTTTAAAAACCAAAATTTCTTAACAAATCGGGCTACCATCGCGGCGCCGCCTGTGCGGCCCCTAGCTTTGGGGCTCAATGTGACTCCAAACTTTCTCATGTTGTGTCATGAGGAGGCTGATGCCAAAGAAACAAGCAGTTTTGCAATCTCCTGTCAAAAGTGGGCTACCTTGATGCCCTCGATGCTCCGCAAACTGTCTCTTTCCCTAACAGACGTTCCTAAGACTGTCTCCGTCTTGTTTAAGGACCTATTGACTAATGATGTTCTTTGAATCTCGAGAAATTATCGGTTTTTTTTGAGGGTGGAATTATACTTTTTTCCCACCGCAATTTTGCATTTTTCCATAAAGTTAGCGTGAAATTTGAATATGCAAATGGGAAGATCTTGTTCGTTGCAGCAAAGGGTATTCGACCATGACAAAAACGATGGTGCATAGGGTTCACCAAGATTCTAAACGAGTTTCATAATAATCAAAGTTTTGAAGTGGAACTATACTTTTTTCCCGCACTGTATGTTTGTTGTGTGTTTTGAAAAATACTATGAGGTGAAAGAGAAGAGTTGTGAGGCATCATTTTCTCCACCTCCTCGTCCTTATCTCTCTCTCTTTCTCTCTCGCTCTGGGCGAAACGGAGGAATTATCAAATTTAACTTTTTCCTTTTTCTATTTAAGTACATACAGGTTTCAAGACCATATTCCCTTCTTTTACTTTCTTTTCTCTCTCTCTCTCTCTCTCTCTCTCTCTCTCTCTCCTTATTACTCCCTTTTTCCAAATATTAAATGTAGATTGATCTTTGATTCCACTTTCCCCTTGTCATCCAAAAATCTTCTTTCCAATTAGCAACGCATGGCAACGAAATTCGCATTTTCATTCAAACGCAGAAATGGTGAGCTGGCTGCTGCTGCTCCTTACAGCTGTTCCTTCAGCCGTAAGTTTCTCCAAAACACTTTTTGGAGGTTTTGGCTTTTATGAAATTTGCTCAAAATAAACACTTAACTGTTAAGATTTCAATACTCTTTCGTCAAACGCACTGGGTTCCTCAACCGGGAGGTCCAACCTTCTTTATCACTGATTGCAGTCTTCAGACCTGCTGGGATGACTACTACTGCTCATACCATAATGAAAAGTCAGTCGTATTTATAAGTCGAGGGGAGGGCACTTTTCACATTCTTGAAATCGCTTAAACACCATTTGTTCCAGAGACGGTGGAACCTGTGTCTACGGAAGGCCCACGAAAATGATCTTGGATGAAAACACGGTGGGGGGAAATTGGCATTTGAATTATAAATATGCGATTTTAGTTGGGTTACATCAAAAACAGAAGAGAAGAGACGTGCCCGAGGGTTTTGAGCGACTTTACTGATAGTGATGAGCCTTTGAAGTTATTTAACGGTTTGTACAAATTTTGAGAGATATGTAGAAAGAAAGGAAAACGAAGAGAGACAGGCATAAAAAGTTGAATATAGAGAAAAGATAGAGAAAGACGCAGAGACGCGGAAACCTAGAGATAAAACGATAGAGAGACACAGAAACTGAGAGAAAGATAAAGAGAGATAAAGAAAGACAGAGAGACAGAGAGACAGAGAGACAGAGAGACAGAGAGACAGAGAGACAGAGAGACAGAGAGACAGAGAGACAGAGAGACAGAGAGACAGAGAGACAGAGAGACAGAGAGACAGAGAGACAGAGAGACAGAGAGACAGAGAGACAGAGAGACAGAGAGACAGAGAGACAGAGAGACAGAGAGACAGAGAGACAGAGAGACAGAGAGACAGAGAGACAGAGAGACAGAGAGACAGAGAGACAGAGAGACAGAGAGACAGAGAGACAGAGAGACAGAGAGACAGAGAGACAGAGAGACAGAGAGACAGAGAGACAGAGAGAGACAGAGAGACAGAGAGACAGAGAGACAGAGAGACAGAGAGACAGAGAGAGAGAGACAGAGAGACAGAGAGACAGAGAGACAGAGAGGCAGAGAGACAGAGATACAGAGATACAGAGATACAGAGATACAGAAAGATAGAGAGACAGAGAGACAGAGAGACAGAGAGACAGAGAGAGACAGAGAGAGACAGAGAGAGACAGAGAGAAGTGGAATTTCACGTTAGTTCCAGATCCTTGTGACAGATGCTATTTCTGGATTCCAAAATTCGGGTTCATTGAGACATACACTAATTCTTCTTTTCCCACAACGTTTTCCGACTTCACCTCGGATCTGGATGTATACAGTGTACGTCTTTGAAAAAAAATACCATATGCTGATATTTTCAAGGTTACGAGAAACTACAAAACAGGCTTCGATAGCGATGAATCCTGCCGAGTTACCAATACGGCAAAAGACTCCAGGAGCGTTATTGAACTATACACGTAGGCAGCTCTTTCAAGCTTAAAAGAGACACTGTGTTAATATAATCTTTAAGATATGAACAACCCAATGCTGGAAAGAAAAATTACACAGCGTCGGTTTCCTTCTATTGTAACATGGTGAAGGATTCTACGTGGGATGGATTCATTTTTGACACCAGCCGAATTATTTACTTTAAGGCATAGTTAAATAAAGGATTCAGTTTTTGCGACACAGTTGTAGTAAAAAAAAAGCATTTGGGGGAGATCTGTAACTCTCTCTCTCTTTCTCTCTCTCTCTCTCTCTCCCTGTCCGATGTCTGTCTTTTCTATCTGTCATAACCCGTCTTTCCAGTTAACAACCAACGAAAATCTCGTTCTCTGGCAAACGCAGACATGGTGAGCTCGGAGCTCGGCTGCTGGTCTCAACTGTTCCTTTAGCTGTTAGTTTTTATCCGACTTCAAACAAATTTATAAGCCAGTATCGAAATGTTCACATTCCAATGCTCTTTCTTCAAACGCACTGGGTTCCTCAACAAGGTGCTCCAGCCGCGGTCTTTGACTTCAGACATGCTGGGTTGACTAAAACTTCCCCTACCTGAATGAAAATTAAGTGGAAGTTTGGGAAACGGGGCTTTCACGCTTATCCTCTCAAACTTAGCTGTGCATGCAATTTAAAATTTGAAAAACTAAGTGCTGGAAAGAAATTTACAAATTGTCGATTTGCTTCTATTGCAACATGGAAAAGATTCCTACGCTGGATGGATTCGTTTTCGATACTTATGATGTTATCTAAATTGGAATATAGATAAAGCTGTTGTATATTGTCTTTTAAAAGCACACGCACACTCATACACACAGACACACAGACACATATAGTGCGTTTCCAAAAAAGAGTCAAGGGAAAAGGGGTTTTGCTAAAGGACTAGGTACATTTGGTCTCGCCGCGATTGCTTAATTGTCTGCGCACTCCTCTTTTACAGCGCTCTTTCGCTTGTTAAATTTCTTTTCACTTGAATGTTTCAAACTGTGAGTGGATAAATACGGGCAGAAATAATGGTCGTTGAAAAGTTGTCAATTCTTTGTTGGAAATGGACTATAGACACAAATACACACACACACACATCCACAGACACACCCACACCCACACACTCACACACTCACACACACATACACACACACACGCGCGCGCGCACACACACACACACACACGCACACACAGGAACACACAGGAACACACGAGTGCATACAAAGGAAGTACAAAAAGCGAAGCATGAACTGCCAACCAAAAAACATGGGAACCGCTTTTATTTGAAAGCGTTTGACCCAGATGACGCTGGAAGCGCATTCCGCATCAATTATAGTTAACCGAATTTGAATTTTTTTCCGTTTGAGAGAGGTACGGAAAGAGAGAGAGAATTTTTCTTCAGATCAACTGCCGTTCTATATTCTTCCCTAAACTAAACGTAGGCTGATCTCTGCTTCCGCTTCCCTTTTTTCATTCAAAACCCTTCTTCCCAATTTGCAACGCTTGGCAACGAAAATCTCGTTTTCCGGCAAACGCGGAAATGGTGAGCTGGCTGCTGCTGTTCCTCTCTACTGTTCCTCAAGCTGTAAGTTTCCTTATTATAAGTTTTTACTGTCTGTTAAAAATAATCATTGTTGAGACTCCAATGGCCTTTCTTCAAACGCACTGGGTTCCTCAGCCAGGAGTTGCTTTCTTTATCACTGACTGTAGTCTGCAGACATGCTGGGATGACTTCTACTGCTCATATCATAATGACAAGTGGGTGAAAAACCTAATGATAGAGCAGGTAGCAACCTTCCCGTGTGATTGTAACATGTGTTATACATCGTTTGACAGCTTAAAAAACTGTTGACTAAATTTGTTGAACTACCTTCAGCATCGAGAAATGCACGCTTAAAGTTGAAGCAGCCCGCCTGCGCCGGCCGGCAGCGGCTCACAAAGGGCGAGGACTCGCAAGCTGTTTGAAAAAAAAAAAAACTTAAACCTGAGTACACACTTTTGTCAAATCTTTGTTTGAGTCCAACGGGCAAACGTATCTTTGGTAACTTAAAGGGACCATCAGGCTCCGTTTTAAAGTTTATTTCAATTAATTAATTAAATTTAGTTGATCAACTATCTGCTTATCATTTTCAACTCCTTTTTTCTAAAAAGCCGTAATTTCAAATCAAAACTCAAAATAAATTTTTTTTCCAGCGGGCTCCAGCTTACGATTTTTCACATCATCTGCCCGCTGTCCAATGTGAAAGCCGCGGGGGAACACGCAGCGCTGAACTTCCATCAACCTCATAGCCAACTGGTTAGCGCCGGGAGCTGGTAACCAAATGGTCCCGGGTTCGGTTCCAGTCCCGTGCAAATGGTTTTTGCTGGCAAAAAGAAAACAGATAAAATCGTACTGTTGTATTCTGACGTTGGTTTTAATTGTAGAAAAAAGGTCCCTGATGGTCCCTTTAAAGGATTTCAGGTACAAGGTTCCGCAACGAAAGGCGTAGGTCATAAATGAGGCCAATTATACTCCTCGCCCACCGACCTTTTTGTAAATTTCGATGACCTACGAATCTAAGCTAATTAGAATGAATGACATATAGTTACCGCCAGACGGGCATCATGCCAATTTCGTTCAAGTATTCTCTGTTGATGAAAGATTAGCATAAAATCGTAATATCAACAGAGAATGAAGGCACAAATTGGAATGATGCCCGTTTGGCGGCAACTATAGCTACACATTCACATTTTTGCATAATGTTCAATTATTTCTTGCTCAAAGTTATGCTAATTTCAAAATTTTGCGAGAAAGGTCGTTGGGCGATGAGTATACAGGTCTCGAAACAGCGCGCGTGATTGGTAGGAGTTTATCTCCAAACGCGGCGTCCGCAACTGCTTTTTTCCCTCGAAATTGCTAGAAAGCCAAACCGCACGTTGCACATAAATTGCACTTACATTTGAATGAATATAAGCTCATCTAAGCTGATTTTCGCCCATAAACTTATTTTTATCGTCATTTTTTCAGATATGGAGGAACGTGTGTCTATGGAAGGCCCACGCAAATGGTCTTGGAAGAAAACACGGTTGAAAAATTTAAATTTCAAGTGTAACTAAGGTTTTCCAGCTTGGCTATCTCAAAGCTAGAATGGAAGACACGTGTCCGGATGTTTTGAGCGACTTTACGGATGGTGTGGAGCCTTTGCTGTATTTTCGCGGTAAGGTTTTAGATAATGAAGAAAGAGAGAGAGAGAGAGAGAGAGAGAGAGAGAGAGAGAGAGAGAGAGAGAGAAAGGAGGTAGAGAAATTAAAGCAAATTTTTCTACTCATTCCAGATCCTTGTGACAAGTGCGATATTTACTGGGATAAACAATTTGGGTACAATGAAACATATTCTAACAGCTCATTTCCCGCAACATTTTCTTATTTCACATCCACTGGTGACGACTACACTGTATGTTTTTTCTCTGATTATTATGAGAATGTTTTCAAGGTTGCGAAAAATTACAAAACCGACTACGATAGCGACCAATCGTGCAGAGTCAGCAACATAGCTAAAGATCCATTGGGAGTGTTTGAAATTGTGTAAGTTGTAAATTATTTTCTCTAAAATCAACTTTGAAGATCTGGTGAGGTCAGTGTTCCAAACCAAAATCATTCGTCGCCGATTTACTTTTTCTGCAATCAAGAAGTGACTTCAACTTTGGATGGAGTCTCTTTCACTTCCTACCTACTTCACCAAGTTCTTTAGGAAGATAAGCAAAAATCAAATAAACTGTTACCTTGTGTGAGTGTGTGAGTGTGTGAGTGTGTGAGTGTGTGAGTGTGTGAGTGTGTGAGTGTGTGAGTGTGTGAGTGTGTGAGTGTGTGAGTGTGTGAGTGTGTGAGTGTGTGAGTGTGTGAGTGTGTGAGTGTGTGAGTGTGTGAGTGTGTGAGTGTGTGAGTGTGTGAGTGTGTGAGTGTGTGAGTGTGTGAGTGTGTGAGTGTGTGAGTGTGTGAGTGTGTGAGTGTGTGAGTGTGTGAGTGTGTGAGTTTTCAGCGGACACCCTCCTTTCCCTTCTCTCTCTCTTTTCTCTCCCATCTCTCTCTTTCTCTCCAACAGCGTTACGAACCGAATCTCTTATTCCGTACTCTTTTTCCTCTGCCATAACTCTTCTTCCCAATTAGCAACGGTCGACAACGGAAGTCTCTTCTCTCTTGCACACTCAGATATGGCGAGCTGGCTGCTGCTTCTCTCAGTGATTCCACAATCTGTAAGTTTATTTTCATACTTGAATATTTCAATTTGATATTAAAGTGTCTGTGATCTTTCTACAGACGCACTGGGTACCTCAGGAAGGGGCTCCGGCCCTTTTTGAAACTGGCTGCAGTCTTCAGACATGCTGGGATGACTACTACTGCTCCTATCATTATGAAAAGTAGGGGAATTTCAGTTGCGAATAAGTTATAATAAATTATAATAAAAATATAATAAATTATAATAAAAGTTTTAATAAAGAATAAGTTGCGAATAAGTAAAATTATTTGGTCCCAACGGCTTTCAGCCAACGGTCCTAACGAAGAGCCGCCGTCGCGGTGTTTACAGAAAAGTGTGCGCAAATCGGCAAACTGGCACTTTGCCGAAATTTTCTTTGCGGAATGTTAAGCAAAATTGTAATTTTGGTTCTAAAAAGTGTATTTAAATCGTTTTTCACTTTTTACACTAGGGGATTCCTAAGCTAGGGACCGCAGAGCCCACCCCGCGCGGGCAGTCCAAAATGTTAAGAAAATATGGTTTTCACGGCTTGCGCGCACATTTTTATGAACATTTTTACTTTAAACATTGAATCTGGCGTAAAATCACTCGATAAAAACGATACAATCAGTTAAAAAGTGGAGTTTTAACGGCATGTTGGCGAAAAACACACTTTTTCGTGTTTTTCGTCCATAACATTGAAGTCAAGTCGGTAACACTTTCGTATTATAAACAACCGTGATAAATAGTATAAAATACGAAAAATGAAACAAAAATATAAAAAATCCATCCTCACCAAAAATTGTTATCGCGTTTTATCTCCTTTGCCGGCCAATATTTCGACATGGGGAGCACTCCAGTATTCCAGATGCTTATTAAGGGAATTAAAAAACTGTCTTGTGTCGTAAATAGTAGTCAAAATAAGCGGAAACTTCAGAATCTTCAATATTGAAGCAATTTTCCAACTATCACTTTGAGCACGATTTCGGCTTCCTTCAAAATATAGGAAAATGAGAGCGATAACACCCACGATACCTAATGATTTGAAAAATTATAGTGTTTTTCTATTTTTTAAGACAAAAAAACGTAATTTCCATTCTCCCCCTCGTTTACAATTTTAATTCAAAAAATCAAATTCAACTTTCACCTAACGACTTTCGCGCTCCACTGTCAATTTTCTGTGCTCCAGTGCGAAATGCTTTCAAGAGGACAAAAAACGCTATAGGCCATTTACGCATGTATTTTTATTATTTTAAAGAAACTTTTAGTATTATAAATATGAGAAAAATATGAAAAACCATTTAAAACATGTCTACATGCGCATTCTTTCAAAAATGGGGATTCCCACTCAAGTGAAAATCTGCCCGGTGTTTAGCGGAGCCTGTGCACTCGGCCAAGCCTGACCCCGCCCAACCACGGCGGCAATGTAAAAATAGGATTCATTTTCTGGCATTCAAAGAGGAATATCTGACTTCGTTCTGGATGAAATTTGAAAGTGTAAAAAGAAAAAGTTTAAGTTAGACCATAATCTAGCGTTATATTTGTGTTAAAAATAGTAAAAATTATTTATAATTTTTCGTCTGCGGTCTCTATCCTAAGCCATCATTTCCTCTTTCTTTTTTTGTGATCCTCTGCCTTTAAAGTAGAAAAGGCCCTGATGATCAATTTTCAAACGGAATTAAAATCCTATTTCAGAAATGGTGGAACGTGCGTCTACGGAGAGCCCACCAATATGACTTTGGAAGAAAACACAGTTTGAGTAACTTTAAAATTGTAATTATGATGTTTCAGTTGGGATACATTAAAAAAAGAGGATCAAAAACTTGTCCGGCGGTTTTGAGCGACTTCGCTTATAGTGCTTTGCCTTTAGGTTTCTTTCTCGGTCAGTTGAGACCTCAAGTAAGAGAAAGTAACGGAGACTGAGACAGGGACATAGGCAGAGATTTAGTCTTCGATAGAGACAAAAAAGAAACAGAGAAAGAAAAGAGATGGTAACAGAAAAAAGATACTTAAACGTAAAAAAGGACAAAAACAGAAAAATTGAAGAGAAAAAGAGACAGAGACGCGAGAGTCGAATTTTTCGGTTGTTGCAGATCCTTGCTACAGATGTGAGTATTTGTGGAAACCTTTAACTGACCCCGAAGATTTTACTGAGACAGCCTACAAACCTACTTTTCCCAAAACGTTTTCTGTGTTTGAAGGCCCAGATGCACAAGAGTACCATGTATGCCGTTGTTTGGAGTATTAAAATAATTTTTAGGTGACGAAGAATTACAAAGTGAATTACGATGGCGATCAATCGTGCAAAGTCGAAGCCAGAACCTACGATCCTAGAGGAGTTTTTGAGGCAGCTAAGTAAGAATATACAGAATATACGAGGTTTTAAGAAGAGGTTAAGATGCAATTTTTATATGACTCGAGCTGGACCAATGACAACTGGGACATAGAATTTTTATTCACTCCAAACTAACAAATTTTGTTAAACTTGACCAAAATAAGCAATTAAACTTGTTTTTGCTTGGTTGGGTTACTGTAGCCCAGATTACCGATGTCAAATCGGCAAAACTATATCTCGCTTTAACGTGACTTAATTAAACAACTGTCAATTACCAAAAGTTAGAGAAACTTAATATAAACAACTTTGTAATAAACCAGTCGGGTACGCGCGCCTACGGCGCGCACCCACCTGGGTTGCGGCCTGCGGCCGCAACAACACGCGGCCTTCGGCCGCTCAATCAGGCGGCCTGCGGCCGCGAAGATTCGTGGCCTACGACCACTCATTGCTCGGCCTTCGGCCTTGCAAAGCACGTAAGGCACGTGAAAGTCGGCCTACGGCCGATCTGACCCTCGCACTCGGTGGAAATGTACGTCGGGTTCCGCTGATAGACTACACCACGACGGACACGATAGGGGTTTTGTTATATAAGGATGACAAAACAAAATATTAAGGTTTTCATTGCTAAAATGTACAAAATATATGCAAAAAGTGATTTTTTTTTTTTGAGATTTCACTTCAAGGCAATTTTTGAGAATGAGGCATGCACTAAAATTTTTTGGTGAAAACAGATAAATTGTGGAAAAAAGTGTGGCAAATAAAATGCGTATAGTTTCTTTCAATTGTTTTGCGGTATAGATTTCACCACGTCCAAATTTGTCGAAAAAAGTCACTTTTAGCACATATTTTCCACATTTTAGCAAAGCAAACTTTTATATTTTGTTTTGGCATTAATTACAAAGTTGTTTATATTGATTTTATGTAACTTTTTGTAATTGACAGTTTTTTGGGTCACGTTGAAGCGAGATATAGTTTTGCCGTTTTTACATCAATAATCTGGGCTACAGTAACCCAACCAAGCAAAAAACAAGTTTAATTGCTTATTTTGGTCAAGTTTAGCATGACTGGTTAGTTGGGAGTGAATGAAAATTCTATGTCACAGTTGTCATTTGTCCAGCTCGAGTCTTATAAAAATTGCGTCTTAATAGTCTTTTAGACTAAACTAAAAGTTTTAGTCCTCGTAATCCCAGTGCTGGAAAGAAAAGCTTCAAAAAATCAGTTTCCTTCTATTGCAACGTCAACAAGTGTTCTACTTTGGATGGATTCGAATTCGAATATTTATATTACTCTCTATCTTAAAGGGACAATCAGGGTCCTTTTTAAAGTTGCTTTTAATTAATTAATTTAATTTAGTTGATCAATTATCTACTTATCATTTTCAACTCCCTTTTCCTAAAAAGCCGTAATTTCAAATCAAAACTCAAAATTAATTTTTTCCAACGGGCTCCAGCTTACGTTTTTTCACACCATCTGCCCGCTGTCCAAGGTGAAAGCCGCTAGGGATAAGGACCACGCGGCGCTGAACTATCGACCTCATAGCCAACTGGTTAGCGCCGGTAGCTGGTAACCAAACGGTCCCAGGTTCGGTTCCACTATCGTGCAAATGGTTTTTGCTGACAAAAAGAAAAGAATATAAAGTCGTACTGTTGTATTCTGACGTTGGTTTTAATTGTAGAAAAAAGGTCCCTGATGGTCCCTTTAATACATTCTCACTCACTCATTCCCTATAGCGAAATGCGTAATAAAATATTTATTATATTTTTTGTCACACAGAAGTATGTGTCGTTGAGGTGCTGAAGAAGTTATTTTCCCCATCCTCCCCAGCCTCCTGAAATTAGAATTTAAAAAATTAAACCAATTTTTAAAGCTAACCGCGTCCTCCCCATCCGCCTCCCCATCCTCCTCGTCCTCCCCAGCCTCCGTAGCCTCCTCGGTTCCAGCCTCCGCCCATGCCGCCTCCCCAGCCTCCGCGGCCTCCCCAACCGCCCCAGCGCCTCTCACGAGTCAATCTGAAATCAATTATTTAATTAGAATGTAAGAAGAATGTAATTAAACAATTTTATAAAACTTACGGAGCATCAGAGTCAAAGGCCTCGTCTTCATCGTGCACTGGAACGGCTGCGACGAGAGTTCCAATAAGGAAGAGACAGAAAAATGCGAATAGTTTCATTTTGAGCTGAAAATTTTGCATTAAAAATTTTTTTTTGGCGAACAATTAGTGAAACTTGGGCGGTATTCGGTAAGCAATCTACAGTAATGCGGGTTACGGTAGCTCGCAAAAAATCAAAAAAAGCATGATTTCTTGTAGGAAAATGGGTTACGGTAAGGCTAAACAGGTAGGGCTTGGTTACTGTAGCTTTCCCTTGTATCGGGTTTGAGGAGTACTGTAGGCTACAGTATGCGACCAGAATTTCGATTAACCAGGATTTTACAGTAGTTTTGGTACATATTGTACTAAATGAAACATACTGTAACTTGATAATATTAAACAGTAATTTTCAGCAATCTAGGTTTCTGTAGCGCGTACTAGGGTTACTGTAAAGCTCAGAATTCTGCTTAAAATGGATTACGGTAGCTCGAAATGACAAAAAATACAGTTTTTTACTGTTGGATTACTGTAGCGAACTTTTCGGTAGAAATGTCAAACTTTTGTGTGAAAAGATTCATAAATCACATAAATTTTGCGCTTATCTCTGCCGTTTTCGAGTGAAGTACGCAATTCAGCGTGAGATGAAAAATGATTTCAGCAGATTCCAGATAATAACGAATTTTCTAAGATTTTTGAGTATTTGTTGTCTTGTTCAAATATAAAATTGATTTTCTATAAACAAAAACTGGGGCCGGCCCGGGCCCAGAAATGTCGGGAGCGGGCCGGCCCGGGTCGGCCCCATATGTTTTTACGAATCTTTTCAAAGTTAATTTTTTTAAGTTATTTTTGTTGTTGTAAAACGTAACTCTAACTGTACAAAACATATGGTATTAAAAAGGATTCGAACTGCCCTGTAAAAATATTATTATGTTTACATGGCCGAGTGGCTAAGAGGTCGGACTGGCATTCCGAATTACCCCAGTTCGATTCCGCCTCGACAAAACTTTTTTGTCTTACTTCTTTCATGAAATTTGTATTCTAAAAACACATTTTAAGTGAATAGATAGTGTGAAACATTTTTTCTGACTTTTAAAAATTTCGACCTAATTTCGACCCGCGGGCCGGCCCGAAACGGTTCAAGTTCATCGAATTCATTAGAAGGACTCAATCCCGGGCAATGCTATAAAAACATTTTGCTATTAAAATGTAAAGTAAAAATTAATATGTAAAAAAGTAGAAGAATGAGTAAAACTCGAATGAAGTAGATAGATATTACCCCATTCCCACTTTACACTTATATATTGTCCCTTGAGAATGAATTTAGCGAGTGTTTTGACTAGTTTGCCTACTTGTCCAGATCAACTGCTGATTCGCCAAAACCTATGATCTTGTTGCGCTGTTGACCGCGGCGGACTCCAAGAACCTGTTAGGACCACCGGTGGTCTTCGAAATTGGGTGGAGACCGAGTGATTTCGCCGACTAATGAGTCATTTTGGCGTTGTTTTGAGTCACAAGTGGAACTAACAGAGACTGAGACAAAAGATCGGCACCAATCGGAGAGTGACGAGACTTTGGGCAATTGATCTCTAAAAACACATTTGAAACCACGTCACTAGGAAAGGTCTGTCTCTCTGTCTCTCTGTCTCTCTGTCTCTCTGTCTCTCTGCCTCTCTGCCTCTCTGCCTCTCTGTCTCTCTGTCTCTCTGTCTCTCTATCTCTCTGTCTCTCTGTTTCTCTGTCTCTCCGTCTCTCTGTCTCTTTGTCTCTCTGTCTCTCTGTCTCTCTGTCTCTCTGTCTCTCTGTCTCTCTGTCTCTCTGTCTCTCTGTCTCTTTGTCTCTCTGTCTCTCCGTCTCTCTGTCTCTTTCTTTCTATATTTGTTTATTTGTATCTCTGTCTTAGTGTCATTTTTAAATTGAACCACTTTAATAGAAATTAATACGGTGTATTGAATTTTGTCCCCGAAGTGGTTTCCGCCATCTTCTCAAAACACGTGTATTCGAAACCTCCTTCGAAAAATGGTCATTCTTCATCAAAATCGATCGGCTTACTAAAAAAAAACACTTATTTCAGAAGTAATTGAGACTAACATCAAATAGGCATCATCCCCAGAGACTTTGACGAAGCATGCCTCGTTAGGGGTAGAGGCGCGAAAGTTTCTGTGGATCGTAAAAGTAGATTTTGCTCAAGCTTTGGTCGGAAGCAAACCTCAATGCTGTCTTTGCTCCGTTTCATATAGTCAATCGTTTTGAAAGGGTTTGAAGCATCAAATTTATCCACTTGTCGTTTGTATAAAAGAAAAATCTCCTTAGAACAGAAACCACAAATATCTTAAAAAAAGAATTATGCAATTACACGTGAACACACGCACACGCACACGCACACGCACACGCACACGCACACGCACACGCACACGCACACGCACACGCACATTCTTAACTCACCGCCTTCAGAATTCTTACTAAGTTCCTTTTCCTTCGTGTAATCTACAGGAGTACTAGGGCAGGTGTCTTTAGTCAATTCCTTGAAGTATCCGACCTTAAAGCCCTAAATGTTTGGTAAGGACTTCACAATCACCTTATTAGCGTCATATGTGTATGAAGGTGGTTTGCCATAGACACAAGTCCCTCCATCACTAAAGCTGGGTAAACATGTACTTTGGTTTAAAATTACTCTGTTGCCAAGTGGAAAGTGCAGTACTGGTCGTCCCAGCATTGCCCGATTGAGCAGGATTTGATGAAATTCGCTGGAGGTTTTTCCTCCGGAATCCAGTGGGTTTGCTGAAAGATCATTGAATTCTGAAACTTTTTGTGGTTGGGCAAGGCAGCTTTTTTTTTACCGAGAAGGGCAGGATGGTTAGGAGAAGAAGCAAGTGGAGGTTCTGTTGCTACGCTGCTAATTGTTATTTTGACTAATGGGGGTTTTTCCCATTTCCAGGCAGGTAGGTCATCTTTTGATCTCACCTTCTCTGTCTCTGTCTCTTTGTCTCTCTGTCTCTCTCTCTATCTCTCTCTCTCTCTCTCTCCCTGTCTCTCTCTATTTAACAGTCTGTTAATTTTATTCAAATATAGCCAAATACAATACAAAGGAAATGTTACATGAACGAAAAATTCTTATTCGATTGTAAATGCCGTTTTAAAAACGATCTTTTCATTATCGTTCGTCACGGCGGAATCCTTCAAGCAGAAAAACGCTAGTTGAGATTTCTGGATTTTATTTCCATCTATGTCAGTACTGAAACTTAATTTATATTATTTACTTACATAATTTAAACAAAAAAAATGCATACAAAGCGATTGAAGTTCCCCCTGTATTTAGCTGGACTTCGACTACACATGCGAGTTCAGGTGTTGTTGATTTGTAGGCCCTCGTTATCTTAAACAATGAAATTGTTAGAAAATAAAAAATATTTACCCGAATCATGGCCTTATCAGGGAAAATGTACATTACGGGGTTTAGTGGATCATCCCTATTGACACTGTCTTCTGTATATCCGCTCCACCACAAAATGCAAAGAAGTCACAGACGTCTAAAGCAGGTATTTACTATTTTGGGATGATATCACGTTTAAAAAAATATTTTTAATTTTACTTTCATTTTTAAAACATGTTTATTACAAGAAATAATGTTTTTTTCGGTTCTAAAATTGAAAACATGATTTTCATCCAACCCACAAGTAA
>OZ059902.1:3875636-3908136 GCA_964057215.1 Oscheius myriophilus | reverse complement strand
ATGGCTGGACCATTAGGGTACTCGATGTGTAAGCCCCCCTCCAAATGGTACCTCTGCGGAAACGCAAGCCCCCTTATATTTTTGCTGTCATTTACAACCAAAATCCGAATTACGTAGGTATCACAAGCACCTCACGTCCTCTTATGAAGGAAACACAAAGTAAGTGTATTTTAAAGGTCTATAATTAATTTTCGCTTTGGAATGAGTACAATAAAGGTTTCGACGCGAAATGCCTGAGGCATACGGCTTACGTAAGGTCCGAAAAAGTTATCCTAAATTGGATTTGTCTTTCAATTCGACTCTTCGACCTACGGAATGGCCTACGTACCGACGCGAGTTCTTTGGAAACCCTCGCAGATGCGGGTTCAACCTGTAGCCGTTCATTTCCTGAGAGCTGATCCAACTAAATGCTACGAATTCTCCCACAAGAGGACAAATTCCGATGGGATTTCTGTATATCTTTGCCGCGGTTGCTCGTCGTTGAAGAAGAAGGCTGGAACACATCCTCCCATTGCTCCTCCCCTTGGCTCAGTCCCCTCTACGCGGCTGGAGAACGACATGTTCAAGGAGGATCCGGAGAATCCTGTTATTCCGCACTTCTGCCAGCCGCTTTCTGCTCCGACAGCTATGATGAAACGTGAACAGTTGCGTGTATGCCAATCTCTCCGCACATCGTACGACAATAGAACTCCTAAGCAAGTGGAAGAGGAGCTTCTGGATACCTTGGATAACCCCGAATACGGTAGATAATTTTATTTTTTGTAATTTAATTTGATTTTTTAGCTCACTTTGGGCCTGCTGAACGAACCGAAATGGTCAGTCAGATGGCAGTTGGAAGCGGACACGGCAAAACGAATCTCGCCAGACAAGTACAGAGGAACAAAAGGACAGTAGTCAACGCCCCGCCTATACCAATTCCAGGACAAATCGTAAGTTTTTCGCTTATGCACAAATGAGATTCTTTCGGAGTTTTGAAAAACGAAACTTTTTTCAACCAACCTACCGGGTGAACGTCTTTTTTTAGGACCCCAATCTTCTTTCCTGTGTTGCTGACAGAGAGAATTTTCTTTTGGTTGATACCCCCGATTTTCTTCTTATTGGAAGCCGTCAGATGATCTCCTCCGTGTTCCTTCACTGCCATCCTGTCGCTATTCTGGTAAATGGTTTCTGCAATTTGGTGTACAATTGATTTTTTTTAGGCTGATGGCCGTTTTAAACAAGCCCCTTTGGAGTACGCCGGACCCAACTCTCAGATTTACTCCGTTTTCGTAGAAACCGAAGGACGTCAAGCGTTTCTGATTCTCGCCGCTTTTATGAAAGGAACTACAGAACAGGACTACGACAGGGTGTTCAGGTTCGTCGGCCAAAAACGCCAAATAGATATTTTTAAGATGGCTCGCGGATGAGCTGCAATTGATGGGTCTTCTCGCAATGTTGCGTACTTTGTACTTCATCTCTGACTACGAGCTTCCAGCGATGACATCTGCAGCGAAATGCCTTGGAATTATGGTTCGTGGGTGAGTTTTTTATCCCCGGGGTTCTTGAATGTCGGGTCGGGTCAAGGGATTTTTTGGGACGGCCCAGCCCAGCCGTGCTAAATGATGAGTAGTTTTCAGTTGCTGGTTCCACTACACCCAGTGTCTTCTTCGAAAACAACGTAATCTCGGACTCGGCCATATGACCGGAAATGTCTACGCTGCTCGCTACTTTGATCGCCTTCGGGCTCTTCCTTTTCTTCCAATTGATTTAATCCCACATAGCGGCGCCCTCGCATACCCACGGTTAGCCATATATTTTTTTTAACTTTGTTTACAACTAAATTGCAGGGTTCCTTTGGTGAGCCCTATCGAGGAGCAGCAACTGGCGGCGTTCCATGACTATATGGAAAGAAACTGGTTGGGACCCCGCGGGAAGTTTTACGCTCTGTGGCATCATTATGAAAACTACGGTCCTCGGTCTACGAACATTGTGGAAGGATCGCATAATGCCATTTCTTCTCAGTTTCGAAACGGTTGGAATGTTTCAATTATTTTTGCAAGTTTCATTTTAGATAGAAGCCTCCGTCTCAGCGACATGCTGACCTACTTCGCACGCGGATTCACAAAGCACAAGAGCGAGGCTACCGCCCTCCAGCAAGGAACACTCCCTCCGCGCTACCGCAGACCCCACGAAGTGCAGCGACAGACGAATATTCACAGAAGCATGGCTGCTTTCAGCGGCATGCAAAGAAACATGGCTCCCCGATCTCCCCCCACTGCTACTATTTTAAATTTCCTCGATGAAATCCGTCGTTTTGTGTGATATTCCCATTTTCAACATTTTACCCGGGCATTAAACTTGTTGGTTTCAAATAACGCACCTTTTTAAAAAAAACTGATGCGTCGTTAATGTAGTATGGGGATCGACAGAATGGTCGCTTCGAGAAAAAATCGCCCTAAAAGCGTTCATAAGAATTAAACCAGAAAGAAAAGTCGAACAAAAATACTTGAAAAAACTCTCCGTGTGAGATCCATGTGGTATCCTGTAGTCTGCTTATGTCGATGAAAGATTCTGCTGGAAAGAAAAATAATTAATTTAATTAAAAACAGTGACTGCATTCCCATGTTTCCTAAATTCAAAAGATAAAGTTATATTATTCACATTTATAAAATGTAAATAATTTACCTTTAAAAAGGGAGTTGAAAAACAAACAAATAACAAAAGACATTACGAAAACAAAAACAAAAACAACAAAAAAACAAACCCGCAACGGGGAGAGCGGTCGGTGGAGTTTCATTGCGCCAGTTACCGCCACTAGCACGTTTGCGGTGTAAGCGCAAAAACGGTGCATCGTCTGAAACTGAAACCCGCGCTTTCCATATTAGGTATCGTCTAAAGAACTTAGATTTAGATTCTAAGCCGGCTTATAAAAAAAACAAACAATATTTTTTTAATTTAAAAAAAAGTCAAAATGTGCGGCCCAGGTGCAATTAAAAAACTACATTTAGTGGAAATAGGATAATGTTCTTTTGGCAGTAAATTTGGTTCGCAACTTTAACAAGGTGGATCCTTTGTCCCCTTGGCGCGGATCCATTGTCGGGGTCGGATCCTTTGTCGCGGATCTTTTGTCGTGGTATTGCGGATCCTTTGTCGCAAGGGGGCGGGCGGATCCTTTGTCGCGGAATCTGTATTCCATTGGCATTGGAGCACGATTACGGACGGTGCCGTCGCCGCAATGGTTGCGGCGGGGTGTGTTATTTTTGGCAGCTGCGAGATTTTAATTTCAAGTTTTTGCAATTAAAGGATTGTTCGTTCACGAAACCATAATGGAATCAATTTTGGACGCGTTTTATAGCCACCAGCGGTTTTTCTAACCCGGACAACTTCATATTCACGGCGGGACCAGCGATACCAGCCGCGGAACTTCCGTCCTCACTTCCGGAAGTGAGGACGGACCCGGCCCTCATCCAAGAAATCCGTACTTGGTAAGGTAATTCCTCCAAAATACATTGGATACACCCCCATACACCTGATCAAGGCGCTGGGTATAACCCCATAATCAGGTGTATGGGGGTGTATCCAATGTATTTTGGAGGAATTACCGTACCAAGTACGGATTTCTTGGATGAGGGCCGGGTCCATCCCCACTTCCGCGAGATCCCACCGTGTATTGGCCATAATCTCCGTTCAGTGGTAGTACGCAGTTCATTGCAAGCAGCACATGGTTATTTTGGTGTTTTCGTTGTAAGATGAAATGCAATTGAATCACAATCGCTGCGGGACCTATTCTGTAATGGGCAAATCTTTGCTAGGTTTTCGCTGTTTCTGGACCAATCCTTCATTTTTTAACAGAAAACTACACGTCGTACATCAAAATTTTTAAAGCTATTGAAAAAAGAAGACGTTACATAATTGATTTTTTCGAACTGGTTCTTTTTTCGGGAATTTTTCAAAATCAGAAAAGTTGGCTAAGAAATTTCAATAAATTCCCCACCGTTTACTAATAGAATTTTTTTTTAAAATTCATCAAAAATGCCCAAATTGCAAGTTTAAAAAAATTTTATTTACCGCGCGGCGGCGCCGCCCGATGTTTAACAGTCCTTTAAATTGCGGCCGGCTCGATTTCCTAAATTTCAAGTATTTTTGGCACGGTGGGATCTCGCGGAAGTGGGGACGGACCCGGCCCTCATCCAAGAAATCCGTACTTGGTACGGTAATTCCTTCAAAATACATTGTATACACCCCCATACACCTGATTATGGGGTTATATCCAGCGCCTTGATCAGGTGTATGGGGGTGTATCCAATGTATTTTGAAGGAATTACCGTACCAAGTACGGATTTCTTGGATGAGGGCCGGGTCCGTCCTCACTTCCGCGGCTGGTATCGCTGGTCCCGCCGTGTTGGTTAATTTTGCCTTTGAATGTGTTATTTTTATACATTCCCATGTTTAATTTTATTAATAATTATTTAATAATCCCATTTCAGGCGACAGTTCTGCTGGAATGTCTTTCCAGCGGGAGACTGATTTCCGCGGACCTCCGCCGAACCCTCTCGGTGAGTTTTTTTGGTTGTGAAAAGCGGTTTTAAACACATAACTGCTCTTTATTTACCAATAATTAGGCTTTATTTTCGCGTTTAATTAATTAAATATCATTTTAAGGCTTTCCTCCGTCCTTCAACCCCATGTTCATGCCACCTGGATTCCCTCCGCTGAACCTTATGGTATTTTTGCGTTAAATTTGTGTAATTTCGTCATTGTAGACGCCACCGCCGGAAATTTCGCCGAAGCGGGAGCTGGTGACGCCGATCTTCGTCGGAAACATCTCGGACCGGTGCTCCAATGAATTTCTGCAAAGGATTCTCGGGGTAGGAGTTATTCCTTAATGTTTCCTAAGGCCTTAGGGTGTTTAAACAAACTGGGTCGTTAGACTATGCCGATCTCGGGTTTTTATCAGCGAAAAAGACTGTTTTCTGAATTGCAATTGGTTAATTTCTCGTCATTTCTGCAGAACTTTTGAATAAAATCTAATTTTGAAGCAAAAAATTGAGTTTTTGCAGAATTTTAAGACTGAATATCTTAGTTTTTGGGTTTTAACAAACACAGTTAAATTCTTAAGTTACTATTCAATATGGCGTTTGTTAGAGCTTGCAGGTATCGTAAATGCGCCCCCCCCCCTTTAATCCTCAATGCAAGTCCCCATAATTCTCATTTCACTAATTTTGTTTTAATGAAATTTTACTTTTTACAACGTATACCAAGCTATTATTTTGCGTTAGCATATCCCGATCACGTCATTGACGTACCCCTTTTTTACCGTTCGTTTCGACTTATCCTCTAGCCTTGTGTGGTTGTGCTTAATTTCCTTTTTTATAGGAACCACAAAAGGTGAATAGCTTGTTTGGGGATACATTTGGAACAGCTTGTAGCCATAAAAGTGGGTGTTTGCTCAACTTTAGGGTCCTAACCGGGTAATCCCGTAACTTTAGAGTCATAACTTGTGTTTTGCTTAAACTGATGTTTTAAAATTGGGTATTTCTTTTTGGACTAATATTGGTTTATCCCTTAACTGTAGAAGTTTAAAATTGGGTTTTAATTTGAACTTTTTAACAATGCTGGACAGCTTTTGGGGGGCTCGATACGTAATCCCCCCAAATGGGGCTTCGGAGACAACGAAAGCCCCCATTAAATTTGTTGTTACAGTTTTTCACCAAATGCCGTATTACGTAGGCACGCACCTCCTGTCTACCTATACCTTTTAGAGCCTTAAAATTTGGTGACTGTCAAAATTGTGTTATGCATTCACAATTTTTTTATTCCTTGATTTAGGGACTTAAAATTGGGCAATTTCTAATCTCTAAAATTTTAAAATTGAGTACTCCCTTAATTATAAAGCCACCTTAATTTATGGGTCTTGAAATCGGGTAATCCTTCAACTTTTGCTCTTCTAACTTGGGTAATTTCTTAACGTAAAAGCCTTAAGTTTTATTCATTTTAAGGCATTTTAATGGATAATCCCTCAGCTTTTGGCCTTGAAGTTAGGTTTAGTAAAAGACAAAACAACGGGCCGGGCCAGCTGGAAAATTTTGGTCGGCCCGGCCCGGTCGGCCCTTTTTCCTTGGAGCACTCATAGTCAGTCAGATTGCCCCCCCCCCCCCACACGACCAGAGTTCGATCCCGGTCGGTGACATTCTTTTTTACGACTAATATTGACTTATATGTTAGTAACAAACATTATTAAGTAATTTAAAACAGTTTAAAAAATTATTGTAGCGATTTATACAAAATTTAATTTTTTCAAACCCGGGCCGTCCCAAAAAATCTCTCAGCCCGGCGGGCCGGCCCGTCATTTGAGTACCCCTTTACAGTCCCACGGATAAAACGACGATTTTTAGGAGTGCGGTCGCCTGCGCAGTTGGAAGCGCATACAGGGTTCCCATAGCAAACCGCAGGCCTTCGGTTTTTGCGAATTCGAGGAGCCCGAGGGCACTCTGCGAGCCCTGCGCATTCTGAAGATGTTCCAACTGGGAGATAAGCACTTAGTCGTCAAGGTTAGCTTCTTTGACTTAAAAAAAAATCACTTTTCTTTAGGTTGAAGACAAACTCCACGCTGAGCTGTGCGAGTGGGCTGCGAAGAAGCGGAAGGAGGAGGGGAAAGAGGCGCTGGTTGTGGAAGAAGGCGAGTTGCCGGCGGATGAGGCGGATCGCAAGGAGGACGACGAGGCGAGGAAGAGGATCGTCGAGTGGATGAAGACCGACTTCCCCGAGATACCCGTCGAATGTTGGAATTTCTTTGCGTTCGGCAATGTCAATAGGGGATTTTAGTGGTGCGAGAGGAGACAAAGAAGAAGAGGGAGAAAGAGAAGGAAATAAGAAAGGAGAAAGAGAGGGAGGATAGAAAGGAGAAGAGGAGTCGCCGCGAACGCTCGTCCTCGCGCCGTCGCCGCGACAGAAGCAGCTCTCGCAGGTGGGAAATACGTACCGACGGGAAATGCGGGGTTCTCACTGGCCGGGGCTTTTCGAAAATTTTAGTCGGCCCGTTTACCCTGGACCATAGTTCTCACCAAGCATGGCAAAATCAAGGGCCGGGCCGAGAAATTTTCTGAGCGGGTCGGCCCGTGAATTTTTGATAAAGTTATTTTTTTTTATGTAACTCCTTTCAAGATTAATATTTTTTCATTCTTTTTGTTGGAAAGCATAGTTATCAATGTGCAAAAGATAAAGTTTAAAGGAGGATTCGAACTACCCTATATAATTTTTTAATGTGATCCATGGCAATGTAAGGGGTTGGACTGGCAAACCAAAGTGACCCCAGTTCGATCCCCCGTCGTCAAAATTTTTTTTGCCTTTGTGGTTTTGCTTTTTATTTATGCTAGAAACTAAATTCTAGTACATTCCAAAACGAAAAACTTTTTTTTCTACATTTTGGAAAAATTGTGTCTTGGCCCGGGCTGGGCCGGCCCGGGCCGAGAAAAAAATTTGCGGGCCGGCCCGGCCCGGAGCCATGCTTGGTTCTCACAAGCCGGGCCGACTTGAAAAAAATCCTCGGCCCGGGCCGTCTTGGCCCGGCCCGCCCACTCGAACCACCCAGTCAAACTGTAACCCACACGACCAAGGTTCGATCCCGGTCGGGACACTTTATTTTTGCTAACTTAAAATTAGTTTAAATATGTAATAGAAGTACAATGAAAGTGTTTTAGGGGTTTAAAAAAAATTGACGTAAGCTAAAATAACGATTTAAAGAATTTTTAATTTGACAAGTTTACAAACTAGGCCGAAACGGGCCGGGCCGACACTTTTCTCGGCCCGGCCCGCTTCAGCCCGCGGGCCGGCCCGTCATTTGAGAACTATGCCCTGTATCGGGGTTCTCAAATGACGGGCCGGGCCGAGGGATTTTTTAGGACGGCCCGGCCTGGTCGACCCGGGTATGAAAAATTAAATTTTAAATTTTGTATAAATCGGGACAATTTAAAAAAAAACTGTTTTAAATTACTTAATAATGTTTGATACTAACATACGTCAATATTAGTCGTACAAAATAGAATGTCACCGACCGGGATCGAACCCTGGTCGTGTGGGTGGCAATCTGACTGGGTGGTATACGGGCCGACCAAAATTCTCCAAATGGCCCAGCTCGGCGTGGCCCAGCCCGTGAGAACCCCGATATAGACTTAAACTCTTTTTATCAGACGTCGCAGGAGCAGGTCTTCAAATTCTCGCTCGGGTCGCTCGCCCTCTCGCTGTTCCTCAAAGCGCAAACACGACAGTGACTCGTTAGTTTCTCCTTTTTTCCTCTAGAAAAACGTCTTTTCCAGTGATTCCAGTGATTCGGATTACCCCGAGCAAGTGAGGAAGGAGATCCGCCTGAAGGAGAGGAGGTACAGGGATCGCGTGAGGAAGTGGGAGAAGCGGGAGGAGGAGAGAGTCCGTTTTTACGAAAAGGAGAAACAGGCCGAGAAGGACGAGTGAGTGAAGGGAGAAACGGGCTGGCCCGTGAAGGAAGCTCTGGCAGTTTAACCTCGTATGAATAATTCGTTGCAGAAGAGTGGAGACTGAGATTGAAGCTCAGAAGTTGCTCCGTTTCCTGGAGGACTACAATGATGCCGTTGATGACGAAAAGTTCTTCAAGTGAGTGTTTTTCTTATGAAAAAGTGGAAAAGACTGGGAGTTTCTTCTTTTTTTTCTTCGTTTCTTGGGATTATCTTAAAAGCGTTTTTTACGGACTGCCCGGTTTGGGTATGACAAATGAAATTTTAAATTTTGTATAAAACGCTACAATAAATTTTTAAACTGCTTCAAATAACTTAATAATAATTGTTACTCACATATAAGTCAATATTAGTCGTACAAAAAAGAATGTCACCGACCGGGATCGAACCCTGATCGTGTGGGTGGTAATCTGACTGGGTGGTCCAAGGTAAAAGAGGCCTACCAAAATTTTCCGAATTGCCCGGCCCGTAGGAACCCAGTCCCTAACTGGTGTCTCCGAGGCAACGTAAGTCAGCTTCATTTTTTGCTTACAGTTTCAAGCAAATGCCGAATTACGTGGGTACCCCGAGCCATCATTTTCCGGCGAATTCTTGATAATTTTTGTCTTTATAATAAAATATCTGTTTTTTTTATCCGCATTTGGTTTTAATTACTTTTTTTTTGGAAACCGCAATTAAACTGCAGCTTAAAGCAATTTGTGAAAGAAACATCGGAGATTGTATTTTTTTGTTTGTAAAAAATACGCTTTTACTGTATAAAAGTGCGCTCCTTTGCTAATCTGGCAATTTTTATCGAAAATTTCTTGCATATTCGCCCCAGTCCGATTTGTAAATTTGCTAACGTTAAATTTTTGAAACCCGCAAACTGTTTTATAAATTATTTTTATTCCATATTTAAACTAATTCTAAGTAAACAAAATTTTAGTGCCCCGACCGGGATCGAACCTTGCTCGCGTCGGTGGCAGTTTGACTAGGTGGTCGGTGTAGACGGGCCGAAGCGGACCGGACCTAGGATTTTTTTCAATTCGACCTGGTTCGTGAGAACTATGTCCATACTTGGCCAACCTCCGCGAGCCGCGGCGGTGGGGGCGTCGCAATTTTGACTTTTACTCAATTTTTGTAAAGGGAGGGGGCCCGCCGAAAATTTTGAAAAGTTTTTCTAATAGAGGGGATGTCGCAAAATAAGCCTCTGCGGTAGATTGGTCAAGTATGACTATGAGAAGAAAAAGTTAGTGCTAAACATATTGTGCATCCCCTATTGGAGTATGTTCCGTTTTTCGCGCCAACTCGGTGCCAATAGTGTCTATAAAGATGTCATTGCGACTGTTTTCGCACCTTGCCGAAAAACGCAAAAGCCAAAAATATGCTTTCGAATGACACTGGACCAAAAAGTGCGTTCCGTTGGTATTGTACGAACTACAATTTCTTGGGTAATTTCCAAAATTTCTTGCGTGTGGCCATACAGTGCCAAAACATCCAGGAAAATGTTCATTTTCGGGAAATTCAAGTCATTTATGATGTTTAGGGGTGATCGCTGGGCCAGGCGAAAGAAAACGATCGCGCGAGTGCTGGCGGAAGACTTGAGGGACCGTCTGGACGAGGCTGCGGAGCTGGAAGAGCACAGAAAGGCGCTGGAGAAGGCCATGATCGAAGTATCAGAAGATGAGAGTGTTTCTCCTGAGGAGGTGAAGAAAGAGGTGGAGGAAGAGGCGTCGGAGACGGAGGAGGAAATCGCCGCCGTTGCTGCGGTCGGCGTTGTTTCCAACTTTCCGGTCCAGCCGGAAACGTGGACTGCGGCTGAGATTAAGACAGGTTTGATATTTTCTACGATTTCTTTGCGAAGTAAGTGATTTCAGAAAGCCCTTCGACCAGCAGCGCCGTGGCCAAGCCGCCTCCTACCGTTCTCCCGGTCATTGTGCCCAAGGACAACCTGCAGGCCAGGGTTCACCAGGTTTTCGGTGGGTCTTGGCAAAATTTGGAAATCATGGCCTGAGTCGGAACATTTTTGTTCGAAATGTGGTATCACAAGGCGCTAACGTTATACGAAAGCTTTTTCTAATGTTTGAACAAAAATATTCGGGGTCACCTGGAGTTCTGCGTAGGCAGAGCCGAGTTTCCCCCTTAAACTTAACACACAAAATGCGGTAATAAATTGTGCCCATACTTGGGTAACCCGAGCAACATAGAATTCAATGACACGGAGAATGGAATTGAATAATGCAAATTTTTGATGTTTTGAGTCGGAGCACTGTAATTGAAAAGCAGCCGGGCCGGCCCTAGGTCAAAATTTCTAAAAGTTTGAAAAAATGGTTTTACGCTATTTATTAACTGCAAATGGGTCTCTAGCATAATAATTACATTTAAAAATAATGGCAAAAAAGTTTTGTCGACGGGGGATCGAACTGGGGTAACTTCGGATTGCCAGTCCGACCACTTGGCCACTCGGCCATTAAAAATGTAAAAGTTTATATAGGGTAGTTCGACTCCTCCTTTACACAGTATGTTTTGCACAATTAGAACTGTGTTTTGCAACAAACAGAACTTTATTTCCCAAGAATCCGCGGCCCGTCCGGGCCGGGCCGGTCCCAGTTTCAGCCACGCTTGATTGAGTGTTGAAAAATTTCCGCTAAACGTGAGGTGCTTGTGGTACCTATGTAATTTGGCGTTTGGTGAAAAATGTTAGCAAAAAAAAGAGGGTAATGCGTTGTCTCCGAGGCACCATTTTGGGGGGGGGGGGGGGGGGGGGTTGCGCATCTAACCCCCAAACGCTTGCTGTCCAGGTATGCAGATAGGCTTTCAGATAGTGGGAATTCAAATTCCTTAATTCAATAACAATCAGATTTCTTTTTTTTCTGATAACTTTTTTGGTTTCAAGAAAATTCATTTTTAAAATTATGAATTAAGGACAGCATTAGGGGTATCATTTGGAGAAATTCGAGTTTTTTTAAATGTAAAATTAAACATATGTAAAAAAAACCTTTTTTTTTTAAATTTAAGCTACCATTTAAACTGTAAACATAGGTGGACTTGAGGTACTGGCGGTACCTAGGTGATTTGGCGTTTGAATGAAAATGGTGACACGAAAATGAAATGCGGGCTTACGATATCTTCGAGGCACCATTTGGGGGGTGGGGGTGGGCTTACGCATCGATCACCCCAAACGCTCCCTGTCGAGCAATGACTGTAAAAGTGAAAATACGTTTTTTAAATGTTTGACTTGAATGTCTTTGGATTTTTTTAAAAATAAATAATAGTTTGAAATTTTAACAAATGAGTGAATTTGAGGGCCTGCCCTATTTTTAGAGAGGCTGGCCCGCTCTCGAAAAAAAAAAATAATTGGGGCAGATTTGACGGACGGGCCCGAATTTTCACACTGCGGACCGGCCTGTTCCCAGTCCCCCTTCATAACTCAAAATATTATAATTACGGATTAATGCTCCTATTTTCCAGGAACGCAGGACGATGAAGACGAGATGGACCACCTGCGCACGCGAAAGCATCTGAAGCCCTTCGAGATTACGGCCGAAGACCGCCGCCAGGTGATGACGGAACAGGAGAGGAAACAGCTTTCTCAGCGACTCATTAGAAACATTCCCACCAAGAAGGGTGCGTTTTTTTTTTTTAATTTTTGAAGTATCATTTACATATTTTAGAGGAACTGTTCGCTTTCGCTATGGATTGGACGAAGCTCGACGCGAAACTCCTCAGTGGCCGAGTGAAGCCTTGGGTCTCCAAGAAAATCACGGAATATATCGGTGGGCTTTTAATTTTTGTGTGGAAAAAGGCGATTTTTAGGCGAGAGGGAGGACTCACTGGTGGATTTCATCTGCGACAAGGTCACCGAGCACAAGGGAGCGGAGGAAATTTTCGCCGACATCCACCAGGTGAGAAAAACTTGTCGGCAGCATTTTTTCTAAGTTTTTTCTGGAGACCTTCCTCGCAAAATTACTAAAATTTCAAAATGTTTCAATTTTTCGCCGAAAGTGCATGCCCTTTTCTGGATTTTGCTGCGGGACCCCGAGGCCCTAAATAGTTCTCGCAAACGTTACTTCTGACGATTTGGCTGCTTAGGCTGCCTGAGTATTCTACATTTACATTTTTTAAAGCTCTTGGAACAACATCGAAACAGTGGAACGATGTGACAAAGTAGTTTTAACGACATTATGTTGAAATAGTAAAATTCCTTTTCCAGTGATTTCTTTTAAATTTGAAACATAAAAAGTTGTGTTTATTGGACGTAGGATACTTACGGGGTTCTCACGGGCCGGGCCGGACCAGCTGGAAAATTTTGGTCGGCCCGGCCCGTTCGGCCCGTTTTCCTTGGACCACCCAGTCAGATTGCCACCCACACGACCAGGGTTCGATTCCGGTCGGTGACATTCTTTTTTGTACGACTAATATTGACTTATATGTTAGTAACAAACATTATTAATCAATCAAAAATAGTTTAAAAAATATTGCAGCGATTCATACAAAATTTAATTTTTCAAACACGGACCGACCGGGCCGGGCCGTCCCGAAAAATCCCTCGGCCCGGTGGGCCGGCCCGTCATTTGAGAACCCCGGGCATACCTGGCCAAGCCACCGCGGGATCTATTTTGGGACAGCTCCCTCAATTATTAAAATATTCGAAAATACTGCGACGGCCCCCATTCATTTACAAAATTTGCCGAAATCAAATTTGCGACGCCCCCTACCGCCGCTTATGGTGGAGCTTGACAATGTATGACCCCGGGATACTTGCAGTACCCATGTAATCCACCTTTTGGTTGAAAATTGTTGCACAAATTAATGCGTTGCCTCCGAGACACCAGTTTGGGGGCTTACGCTTCGAGCCCCCAAAAATGCTTTGTTTTTAACAGAAATTTTTCAAAATATAAAGAAAACTTTTTTCTTTTAATTCTGGACAATGTGTATTTTATAAATTTATCTAAATTTAATAATTTTGTTTTTTGGAGTGGCTTTGGAGAGCAACCATGGCTGCTTCCAACATTCCCGCTGGGGCCGGCCCGCTTCCAAATTTTTCACGGCCCGGGCCCGACCAAAAATATATGCCTTGTTTCAATGTAAAAATCCAAAATAGCAAAAAAAAAGTTTTCGGGCCGGCCCGTTCCTAAAATATTGGCCCGCCTCGGGGCCCGACGCTCGGGCCCTCTTTTGTCACGGTTGTTGTAGAGTAAACTATGGATGGATATTCCGGAATTTCAACTCACTTTTCACTGCCGTTTTCTTCACTTTGCAACCCACCAAATCTCTTAAAATTTCGCGTCTCGGGCGAAAATCGGCGCGAAGACATATTTTAAGTAATTGTCAAACAACAGGTGCACAAAAGTGCGCTCCTTTGTTAATTTACGAACTCTGTCTTGTGTCCTACGAATTTTGTGATATTTTCGTGTCCGTTAAAAATAGTAATGTGGAATGAAAACCTTTTTTCCTTCAGATTCTGGACGAAGACGCGGAAACGTTCGTGATCAAGCTGTGGCGTCTGCTCGTCTTCGAGACGGAGGCCAGGAAGCTGGGAATCTCCAAATAGGACCTGCTCAAATTGCTCATTTTATGTGGTTTTTGTTGGCGATCAATGTTGTTCATATGTCTTTTGCTAATAAAAGAGACAGATATGTATTCTCGGAATGCGGGGGGGGGGGGAATAACAAAAATACCCCCATTCTCACTATCTCCTTCAAGCCCCACTTGAGCCCCGATATGTGACATAGCGTAAAATATTATTTTTGGTTTTTTAAGAAATTTGTCACACGATAGCTATCCTTTTTAAAAACGAGATTGGCCGTGGGCAAGCATGGCAACGGGCCGGCCCGCTCCAAAATTTTTCACGGCCCGACCTGGCCCGGGCCGGCCCGAGTCAACCGAAAATTTATGCCTATTTTCAATGTAAAAATCAAAGAAAACGAAAAAAAAAATTTTCGGGTCGGCCCGCTTCAAAATTTTTCTCGGCCCGGGCCGGCCCCAAATTTTGCCATGCTTGGCCGTGGGTCAGACTTTATTACAGTAGGGCGTTGTCACATAAAATCAAAAAATTCTGTTTTTGTGAATTATTCATATTTTTGGAAGAAATTTTGAATTAAAAAGAAATCAAACAAAAATTGATAATATGTCCGTTTTTCATTTTCAAAAATATATATTTTTGTGTATCCCAATTTTTTATTTTATTTTTTGCTATTTTCAAAAGCAACACATACGATAAATCTAAATATTGGTTTTTTATTTCTCTTCACAGAAAAGGTGAAAAGACAAATCATATAATTTAATACATTATAAGTTTACAAAACAAAAAGACTGCACAAATTTATTAGGTACAATATGAAAGTACAAACGAAAAATCGATTAATTGCCATTTAAACAGGCCTAATTTCAAATTTGTTGAATTCTCCCCCCTGCAGCATAAATTTCGGAACGGCCTTTGCCCTATCTTTCCCGCAGGTGTATTCCACTGGCATGAGTACCACCGGCCAATTGAAGGTTTTCGTGTCTCTTCCTTCCTCCCTGAATTTTTCAATTATTCCTATGTTTGTTTAGTAAATAAAAACTTACATTGTAAAATGAACAGAGACATCTTTTGCTTTTTGATTGAAAGTGACAAAACAGGCCGTGTCATCAGCTTCAGCCGCAGCGAGATTTCTTTCTACCTGAACATTAAAATTACACAATTACATATGTATTTCTTCTAAGAAAATAAAGAAAAATGCAAAAAATATAAACAAAATCACCTTAAGATCATCAGTTGTTCGTTCGAAATTGTGGATTGTGTTTGGGAAATTTCTAATTTCTGTCGATTCTTTAAGAGCGTATCGGTCTCCGACGGTCCAGATTTTCTGAGCACAGAAGTCACAGGGATATGAAACAAATCTATCGAATTCTCTCCATCTTTATCTCTCTTTCTCTTACTCACTCTCTATCTTTTGTCTCTTCCTCTCTGTTACTTTCTCTCTCTCTCTTTCTCTCTATTTCTCTCTCTCTCTCTCTCTCTTTCTCTCTCTCCCCTCTTTCAATCTCGTTTTTTTACGTTTACCTACCCATAAAGTTAAGTAAAGATTCAGCTCCATCCCCAAAATCTTTCAGGGCCAAAGGACATTTATCCATCTCTCTGTCTTTGATATATCCAGGCTTAACAATTTACAACATTTTTCCTGATAAAATGTTTACCTTATCTTTACTTCGCGTCATTTTAGCCGGCTTTCCGTAGACACAAGTTCCCGTGTTCCTTAAACAAAACTCCAATTCAATTCTGGTAGAGTCTCAAACTTTTCATGGTAAAAAGTACAGTAATGATTGTCCCAGCACGATTGCAAGGAACAAGGAACGATCACAATGGCTGGGTCCGATACATCGGGGAACCAGTAGGTTTGCCTCATCACCAAAGAAAACTAAATTATGAAAAAAATTAAAGTTACTATACTAAATCCCCACCGTAAAGGGAAATGTTGTTAGAAGTAGGCATGGCTGCAGCCAGACAAACATTTTGTCTGGATGAAAATGGTGCAGGTTGCTATGTCGTTGATTGGAAAGGCTTAACGTAGGAACATATGTCATTTCTAGAATGCTGGCAGTATAAAATGCGTGTGCGTGTGTGCGTGTGTGTGCATGTGTGTATGTGTGTGTGTGTATGTGTGTGTATGTGTGTGTGTGTATGTGTGTGTGTGTGTGTGTGTGCGTGTGTGTGTGTGTGTGTATGTGTGTTTATGTATGTATATGTGTGTATGTGTGTGTATGTGTGTATGTGTATGTGTGTGCGTGTGTGTGTGTGCGTGTGTGTGTGTATGTGTGTGTGTGTGTGTGTGTGTGTGTGTGTGTGTGTGTGTGCGTGTGTGTATGTATGTGTGTGTATGTGTGTGTGTGTATGTGTGTGTGTATGTGTATGTGTGTGCGTGTGTGTGTGTGCGTGTGTGTGTATGTGTATGTGTGTGCGTGTGTGTGTATGTATGTGTGTGTATGTGTGTGTGTGTATGTGTGTGTGTATGTGTGTGTGTGTGCGTGCGCTCGAAAAAATGTTTGCGAGTCTATTTCTTGCACTTTCCCTTCTTCGGCACCAACTATCACGGGCTGAAAAGTGTTTCCCCAGTTGCCATAAAATGTTTCTCACAATAAACGTTTATTTCGCAGCGCATGTTGTAAAACATCTATAAAATTCATGTAATCCGATAAAACAACAAACAGCCGCTTCCATACGGCTGCAGCCATGTGGATTCGCCTTCTTTTGGCCATATTATGTCTGTTTATTTCCAACACATTCCCACCGGCCAAAACATTTTGAGAGGCTTCACAGAGGACACATCCATCATCATCGACATAGAAAATCGGAGTTCACATTTCAAGAGTAAGTTAAAGGAAAAGGTGAAATTTCCGAAAACCTGTAAAAAATGCATTTCCAATAGACGAAATTTGCTTTTAGCGGGTTTGGAAATCCAATAATTACCATCAAATTTTCACAATTATAGCACCGTTATGCGAGGCAAAAAAATTTATATCGATTTAAAACGTTTAAATCGATTATAGAAAGTGCCAATTAATTTTTTTCCAGGATTCCCTGACATTCATTGGCAAAGACAAGTTGACCCCTCTGGAAAACTGCCGTGTTCCGGTAAGTATCGGACATGAAAACATAATTTGACAAATTTACATGAAATTTTCAGCCTTTTTATGAAAATCTAAATTTGAAAGTTGGAAAAAGTTTCATACTAACAGGAAAAAGGCCAACGAGCTATTTCACACTGTTTATAAATCTGCAAAGCAAAGACGGAACGTATCCCTTTATGCTTTGCATTTATTTGACGTCAACGAACGTGTGTTTTAAAAAAACAGTTAAAACATAAATAACCTATTTAGGAGGTTTCCGCGAATACACTTTTCGCAAATTGTACGCTTTCACAGCCGGTATGGGGGAAAATAAACGGAGTGAATATTAAAACCATTAAGACGCAATTTATATAAGGCTCGACCATGTTGTGACATAGGATTTTAGAATTGGCTTGTATTTTCAAAATAACTTAAAACACACCCATTGAAGTGATTTAACATGTTTATGGGCCACTGAGGTTACGGTAGCTTGGGTTACTGTAGAAAATGCCTTTTTGGTTGTATCTCGCTTCAAAGTAAACCAAATTTTAATTTGAAAACGGAAAAAGATAGATAATTTTGTTGTACGTATGTTTGTGTTTAATGTCAAAATGCGTGTACAACGATGAAAACCTGAAAATGTGAAAAAACCACAGAAAAACACTGAGCATTTTCACTTCTTTATGAAAATCTCAGTTAGATGGAAAAAGCATTTCTTGGCATTATTTTCAGTGAATTGCGCGTAAGTTTTTTTTTTCGTTTTTCCACTCAAACCCGCGCCCTCAAGGCAAAACGCATGTACAGCACCACAATAGGCGCGGAAATGCACGAATGTAAAGGCTTTGAGTGGAAAAACGACCAACTTATCCCCCTTGAAATTTTTTGGTGTCAAAAGAAGGAGTATGTAAAAACTTACGCGCAATTCACTGAAAATAATGCCAAGAAATGCTTTTTCCATCTAACTGAGATTTTCATAAAGAAGTGAAAATGCTCAGTGTTTTTCTGTGGTTTTTTCACATTTTCAGGTTTTCATCGTTGTACACGCATTTTGACATTAAAAACAAACATACGTACAACAAAATTATCTATCTTTTTCCGTTTTCAAATTAAAATTTGGTTTACTTTGAAGCGAGATACAACCAAAAAGGCATTTTCTACAGTAACCCAAGCTACCGTAACCTCAGTGGCCCATAAACATGTTAAATCACTTCAATGGGTGTGTTTTAAGTTATATTAAAGAAACAAGCCAATTCTAATATACTATGTCACAACCGAATGAGATGAGCTCGAGTTTTATAAAAACTGCGTCTTAAAACAAACGATATTCTGCCTCTTAACTCTCAGTACACTATAGAAATAAAGATCGCTGCTTTCAATTACGAGGTTTGTTTTACAACTTAACAATAAATGCAATTTTTCAGATTTACATAAACAACATTCATGTAATGGCTTTCCCACACTTGGCTGATGTTCGAAATTTGAAGACTTTCCTTATCTGCACCCATAAGTACAATCTGCCCTCGGAGAACATAAGCGGAGTCACAATTCGTTAAACCTTATCAGCTTTCGACATGATAATTCTACATAACTGTTCATCGATACCCCGGTGTGTGCGTTTTTGCGTGAATGTGTGTGTGTGTGTGTGTGTGCGTTTTTGCGTGAATGTGTGTGTGTGTGTGTGTGTGTGTGTGTGTGTGTGTGCGTTTTTGCGTGAATGTGTGTGTGTGTGTGTGTGTGTGTGTGTGTGCGCGCGCGTGTGTGTGAACGTGTATGAAAATCAAACACCAACTAAACCCAACAACTTTATTTGTATTCAGTTGAAATAATACCAAACTTTTTAATAGTTAACAGCTCCAGTTTTCACCCAGACTTGGCGTTCTTCTGTCTCTTCTGCTGCGACTGAAAATATCATTATGTTTACAAAGTTAAACTTTTAAATATCAAGCTAAAAATAAGTATATAATAAACTCACAAAAGGAACCAGGACCTTATAGATCAGCTGCATAGCCCTTGCCACGTTGGCCTTGCACCGCTCCTCCGAGGGGTCTTCGCATCGCACGATCACGTGCATTTCTTCGTTCAAATTGGCGAATTCCGGCTTTTTCCTATACTCTTCCTCCTTTTCCTTGTTCCTCATTGAGCCCTTTCCTCGAATGGAGATCTTGCAGTTGGTCTCCTCAGTCATCCATTGAGCCCTCCTACCACGTGGACCCAGGAAACGGGCGATGAAACCTGCCTGAAAATCGAATTTCGAAATTTTTAAAAAATTTGGAACGCCAGTGTGTTTTAAAAAACTATTTTTTAAATACATAAAATATCGAAAGTTTGGCAAATTTACAGCGTCTAACGTACTGTACCGCATTTGAGGTAAAAACATTTCATCATTTGAAAAATTTCGAAGCACAAACATTACCTAAACTGTTCAGTTTTCGGATAGAGGTCGGGAAAATGAACACAATCTAATACATACAACTTTTAAAATTACTTAGGAAAAACTTATAACTTATAGAGTTTTAAGTCTAAAAATGTTCAAAAGGAGCTTTTTCCACGACATTTTTGGGCGATTTTTGACTATTTTTCGAGTTATACTCCTCGCCAATCCAACTTCGGCCAAAAAACGGACACACCCCTTTTGTAGCGCAATATTTTGATGTAATAATGAGTAATTCGAATATCAACATCTCGTTCATTTCCAAAAACTGACGAAGTAGGGTTGGCGGGCACTATAGTTTTAACAGAGTCAACTACCGTAATACGGGTGAAAAAATCGATTCCGACCCGAAATTAAATACACAATTTTTTGAGGTCTTAAGAAGGATTGAAGCCAAAATTTCAAAAATTTGCTGTAGTTCACGGAATATTTTTTTTTGAAATTGGAGCCCACTCGCGAGCTTCATTGTTGTAATTAAGTAAAATTTGCGTTTTAAACGTATTTAGACTCTTTTGCTTGGCTCAGGGGTTGTGGTCTCGTTTGGAAATCAAAAGGCAGCGAGATCGGATCTGACCCTCACAATTTTTTTCCGTTAAAAAGTCAATTATTAAATTTAAATATATTTAGTTCCAGGTTTCTGCTAATTTAATATAATTTTTGCGCGATGCTGGAAAATTTCGAATTTGTAAAGCACAAAAATCGATATAAAACAAATATCGCATTGTTTCATCGAATTTCCGTTTATCGAAAATCCATAATCCTAATTTTTCTTCACCGTAATTTTAAATATGTATATTTAAAAAATTGAAATGACTTCGAATTTTCGCGGAATTTTCACATTGAGCGACTAAAAATCGATGGAGACTTCTATAAGTTTGGCCATTTTAGCCCTAATTATTTTTTTTATCGAAAATCCTATTTTCTCCTATTTTTTGCTCTAACTAACAAAAAAAGAACGTTTGGAAAAATTTAAATTCAGTTATATGCTAATTTAATGTAATTTTGAGCGATTTCGGTGGAAATTTTACATGTTGGGCTCCTAAAAATCGAATAAAAGTTAAAATTTCGCTAATTTTTGCCATTATTCGAAAATCTACCAAAACCCTAATATGGCTCAATTTTTCTCTTAACTCTTGCCTGAGTATTATAATAAGGAGTTACTCCAGTTCAGTTACAACACGAAAACTTCGGCACAAATTGAGATTTAAAAAAAAAAACTTGCTTTAAAAAATTACCTGATATTCCTTCTGAATGTAGAATTTTTCAATGACGACAACGGGCTCCGATTTTTCCACGGGCTGAGAAGATTCAGGGACCACAGCTTTGTTTTTGAAGCATATTTGTCTCAATTCCTCCTTTAACCTATTGATTTCTGAAAATTTAAGTTGAAAAATCAATAATTTAAAATAAATTAACCTTTCAGAACATGTGGTGCAGGAGTCCCTGGAATAAGGAATTTCACAAGAAGTTTCAACTCCTCCAATTTTTGGACATACTCGGCGGTTTTAGGAGCAGAAGGGAAGATCTAAATGTTAAAATTTATTTTAAAATTTAGAAAAAAATAAATTAAAAAAACTTACAAATTCGTCGATTTCAGCTGAAATTGGTTCAAAATTAGCGGAAAACCCGAGATTTTGGAGAGAAACGGGAGAGGGGTAAACATCAAATTCCACAATTGGACGGGGCTGGATTTCAACAGAAGGGGTGCCCCACAGGTCGTAGAATTGCATTTTGAAAATGAGCCCAAATATTGATAGAGGTTTCATATTTATAGGGAACTTGGCTTTTTTCGTTTGAATGGGCGCAGAAAGAAAAGGCGCTGGGGCGCAGAATCCGGTGACCCCGCGGTAATTACAAAAGAATCGGTTCTAGTAAGTTTTGCATTTGAACAAAAATTAAAAATCATTTTCAGCGATAAATCCTCAACGGAGCACCTGATGAAGTTAGCATATCTCCATCAACTCACATCGACTCGAGATTTTACATCTGCACGAAAGTCAGGAGGATTTGCCTTGCCGCTCAAAACGGTCAAGGGCTCAGCATAGTTCTCAAATGACGGGCCGGCCCGCGGGCCGAGAAAAGTGTGGGCCCGGCCCGTTTCGGCCCGGTTTGTAAACTTGTCAAATTAAAAATTCTTTAAATCGTTATTTTAGCTTACGCCCAATTTTTTAAACCCTGGAAACATTTTCATTATACTTATTACACATTCAAACTAATTTTAAATTAGCAAAAATAAAGTGTCCCGACCGGGATCGAACCTTGGTCGTGTGGGTGACAATTTGACTGGGTGGTCCGAGTGGACGGGGCCGGGCCGAGGATTTTTTTCAAGTCGGCCCGTGAGAACTATGGGGCTCAGGGCCGACATGTCACAGTGTTCATGAATCCTCCCCCGTCCTGTAGCTTCAAAAGGAGAATTGTCGCCAATGTGAAGCTGCTATACCGGATCGAAAAGGATTCTGCGATTGCTAAACGTACTTTGGGACGCCCCAGTGGCATAAAGGGCGCTATAGCACGTGCCAGGATGAGCAGGAGAACGACGACGATGCGTCAGATATTGACAGCGAGCGGGAGGACCCACAAGGGGTGGACAGCGAGCGGGAGGACCCGGGTGGGGACTTTTCTGAGGAAGAAATCGAGGACGTGGGTGTAAAAGAACTATCATCGCATGAGAAGAAGCGCAGTGAGGAGCAGCGCCACGGCCTTTCTGGACGGGAAGTAGGCGGCAATGGAGACGTCGGCCGAGCCGCGACGCAGCCGCCGCGCGGCTCAAAAACAATTGAAATCGCAGAAATGGACGGATCTTTCTTTATTTCACGGTTAAAACAAGTCTAATACAGCAAATAAAAGTGGCATAAGATGAAAACCCAAGTAATAAATTCATTTTATGAGAAAAATCGAACGAAATCACGATATTTGTAGGGTTTGAAGAGTTCTAGCCTTGCTTTTGCCTTCAAAAGAGCCCACATGCTTTAAAAGTGCTAATACATACCAAAGAAAACGTAAACACAAGGATCAATGCCATTATAACCTAAATAGGGTCCTTTAGGTAAGAAAAAGACCTTATTTATCCATTTTTTTCGCTTTTTTGTGGTATATTTCGTTAAAATTACGACTCTAATTTAATTTTTTTAATGAAATACCAAAAAATGTGGCGAAAATATGAAAAAATACACAATTTACAACAATCAACTTTTCCATGTCGACAGCGTCATATTGAGCGACCGTAATCCCCGCAGGGGAAAATTTTGATTTCCCGCCAATGGTCCGTGGCTGGTACGCAATGACGGTGAACTTCCCAAATTGCGTAAAGCAGAAAGGTCGTGGCGCGTAACGCGGAGATCTACCTTTCCCCAAAGAAAGCAGATTTACGTGAAACGAAGGGATTTGCGGAAGTCCATAATGGGTTTGGGACAGGACGCCGACCAGTACGATTATTTCGACGAAATCACCGGCGATCAGTTGTTGCCTATTTGATTCATTAGTTGTTGAATAAAAATTCAATTGTATTTTTACAAAAATCCGTAGGCCCGTGCTATCTTATTGGAAAGGGACATTTTTACGCGTTAAAAAAGAAAGCGCATCAACTGATTTTAGTAATTTACCCGGTATAAATAAAAGATTCGAACCAACCGTCTGGACCAGGGGTGGCTACGGGCCGGGCCGGCCAGCTCTCCAATAATTCACGGCCCGGCCCGCGGTCAAAAACTCCAAAGTTGAAAAAAAAGTTTTTCGCGATTTATGCGCAGGAATTGCGTTTCTATTGTACTTAATGTATAAAACAACTATGGCAAAAAAGTTTCGCCGGCGGGGGATCGAACTGGGGCTACTTCAGATTACCAGTCCGACCTCTTAGCCACTCGGCCATGAAAAACATACAAAATTTATATAGGGTAGTTCGAATCTTCCTTCACGCAATATGTTTTGCACAATTAGAACTATGTTTTGCAACAAACAGAACTTAAAAATAATGACTTTGAAAAGAGTTACATTTAAAAATAGATTTTCAAAAAAAAAGTGGGGCCGGCCCGTTCCTCAGATTTTCTCGGCCCGGGCCGGCCCAGCCCGGCCCGGGGCTGGCCGCGGATCAGCCACCCCTGGTCTGGACTGCCGCCGCTAACACCTCCACCCTCTTTTGTTTCCGCTCCCGCCGTGCCTTCCTTCTAATCGTCCTCCTCATATCCTCGCGCTACTCTGTAGGACCTGTAAAAATTACTTAGAATATTATAAAAGAGTAAACACAAGAATAAACAAGATTAAATTCCCGCTACAGGCTGGGTCAACACAAATCGAGGCAATCAGCGTATGGAAAACACCAAAAACACGAAAAATTCTCATTTTACACATTTTTAATAATTTTAAATAACAAAAGTCATGAGAAAATAAAAAAAGTAACTGCAAAAAAGGAGGAAAGAATAGTCGAAAAACCAAATAAAAGTTCTGGGCAAAATGCCAAAACTCTGCGTCTTGACCGCGTAAACGCCGGGCGCCCACAACGTTAAGTCGCTCGGAAAGTGTAGCTACAAACGCCATTTTTGACAACTTTGAGCTTCGTAATATCGATTACGAGGAATTTTCAACCCAAACATAGCTATGTTTTCTTGATCTACTCTTTGAACTTATAGTTCTCGCCAATCCTACTTCGGCTGAAAAGTGGCCACGCCCCTTTTGTAGCCGTCTATTTTGATGTAGTAATGGGAAATTTGAATATCAACTTCAGAATAATCTCTCTCATTTCCAAAAATCACTGAGGTAGGATTGGCGGGCCCTATAAGCAAATAAGCTAAACTTGTATAACTCTTAGATCTTATTCGAATTCGCATCTGACAAAAAGTTAAACTATAAAAACTGATTGAAAAACATGTTTTTCGAGGTTTACGGCCTTTCACTAAGATTAGTACAAAAACGATGTTTTGTGGTTTCCCACAAAATTCTTCGCAACTTTTGGCGACAAATATGTTTTCAAATCAAAAATTAAAGGTGACTATATTTTCGAGAAAAAAAAACTCCACTTGAAAGTGAAAAAAACGTCCAAGACGGCAAAAAAAATCGGGGACTTTACTATTGAATCATTTTTAATGAACCCGAAATTGTGGGGGGGGGGGGTGCATCTGTATGTTCCGATGGCTTCTCTCCCAAGTCCCCCACACGTTCCATAATTGGCCCCCACAGCTAAACAACAATGCCCTAATTTTCCCATAGACTATAAAACATATTTAATACAAATTTATTATGCTATGCATACAATTAAACAACAATAAAAATTACAACAACTGGGCTATAACTTTGGGAATGACAATATCCTCAAACTGGGAGAGGGGAGCGAAACAACACCAATAAGCATTTCTTTTCATGACCATAACTCGTCCATCCTCTCTGTAGACGAAGATGGTTTCATCCGACCAAGGGGAGGTCGGGGGAGTGCCCTGGACGAAAAGCGGCCGAAGGTCGGGGAGGGCTCCGTCAAAGTTGAAATCAAGAAGCTCCTTAGGGGCGACCAGTTGAGAGAGATGCGGCATCGACTCTACCGATTCAAAGAACCAAGCCTTCCAAAGACAACCAGTGAGGAATTGCTGAAAAAAAGACTTTAGTTTAGGGAATTTGGGTTGATAAACCTTCATTACGGCCTTAAGGAGAGTAGCTGGGATGAAGTGGTTCACGATTGTCAGATCAATGATTTTCGTGTTCAAAATGAGGTCTTCGTCGATCACTCCGAAGCATTTGAAGCGGTAAAGCTGAAAATGAGGGGTAGAAAATGTTTCTTGCTATTAAGACCCCCATATTTGTAAAATTATGGCCCATCCTACTATTACTTGTAGTAACGCCCCACTAAGATATGTAGTTAAGCCCCCTAAATGTGGTATGTAATTAAGCCCCCTCTGTGGTATGTAGTTTGTTCCGCACAAGTGCGTGTTATGTCCCACTGTATCATATATAGTTAAGCTCCCCCACGGAGACATGTGGTAAATGTTCCCACTGAGACATGTAGTTAAGCCCCCCCCCCCACTGTAAGTTAAGCCAAAATTAGCCCATCCTATTGTGCCATATAGTCAAGTTCCAACTGTGGCATTTTGTTATGCCCCCTCCACTGTGACATGTAGTTATAGTTCAGCCCCATCATACTGTGACATGTATTTAAGCCCCCCTTCACTGTTGCACGTAGTTAAGTCCCCTCTTTGGTATGCAGTCAAGTCCCCCAGATAAGGGGATTTAACTGAATGGAGGGTGTGTGGGGCTGGTAACAAAATGAAGTGGATTGCGTGACTGATTATTCAATGAGACCAAAACAAAGGAAACTTATGAGGGGGGCTTAATTGGATGGGGGCCAAAAAAGAACATGTTTGTAAAAAAAACTCACGTCGATATTTTCGCTTCCGAAAAAGAATTCCTTCAGAGTGTTCTCCGGAATTTCCAAATATCTGCTGCGCTCATATCCGTCTTTATTTTCCCTATACATCATTTGAACCTCTCCGATCGAAAATTTCTGAAATATAAGTTTAAGTAAACATCGATTATCTAAAATACCTTCAAGAAATACGGCAGTTCATCCCAGCACTTTTGGTGCTTCATGGGGTTAAAGCTGCGAATGGCGTTAATATTGTAAGAGGAGAGGAGGTCGGAGAGTTCCCGAAGACGTTTGTTAGTAAACTAAAAGAGAGAAAATCAATAAACGGTGATAAATGAAAAGTGCCGCCGATTTGGTACGGGTGTGGGCGTCGGCTAGACATGGAACATGGGGCTGGCGCCGCACCCGTACCAAATCGGCGGAAAGCTTTGTAAGCGTAAACATAACGCAGAAAAGGTAAATTCTAGCTATAAAAGTATTTAAAAACGCACCACGCTCTTAATTCTGAGCTCCTTGACCCGGACCTTGATTCGAAGCTGCTTCATGGTCTCCAGAAGTTGGAGAGGGTGAAGCTGCTCGAATCCAGAAATCTCGAAAGTGATTTTTCCCTCAACAATCTCCACATTGAAGACGTCGATCGGAAAATCCTTCTTTATACTTGCGCTGTTGACGCAAATGTTGAACATTCTTTTATTTGTCATTATGAAGGTGATGTATTCAATGAGGGTCATCTAAAGAGTGAAATTGAATTTAAATTGCAATTAAAGTTAATTACCTTTTCTACAATTAGAAACAGCAAGTCCATTGAGCCGGGAAAGCCCAGGAGGTCAATCGGCTCATCCTCCTCAATTATGAGTTTGGACCTCTTGGCCTTCTGAAAATGGAAAAAGTGAATTTTGTAAAATTATCTAAATTTTTGTAAAAGAAATTAGCATATCAGCCAGTCAAAATCAAAAATGTCCCTAAACGTTCCATAAACTATCCATTAATTTGGCTCTTAGCTAAAGAAATGCCTTTTCGGACCCAAACCAAATGTTAGAGAGAAAGTTGAGTTTTAGGCCTTAAGACCTTAACGCTCAGTGTAAAACATAAAGCATTTAAAGCAAAAAGTGTGATTTTTTAGAACCTTAAAATTCATTTTCAATGTTAATATCTTAAAAAGACAACATTTTCTCTTGAAAACGAGCGAAAACATAGTTGGAAGCACTAAACAGCCCCCATTTTAATTGCAACAGAGCAACAAATGCACGTTGTTACGTTATTTTTGCTGTTTTTATATGTTTTTAAAGTGATTTTACACTCTAAATTTAAATTTTAAGCATAAATTTTATATAAACTCACTGGTTCTCCGCTTTCACAGTCGTTCGTCTTCGTGTTGAAAATGGCGTCCATTTCAGATATTTTCGCTAAATTAAAACCTTAGTTAGAATAAGAAAATACAAATGTAAAGGAAAATTTAATAAACAAGTAAACTTTGGTGATAAAAAATATTTAGATAGAAAAATATAATTCGAAAATAAACTGAATTGAGGAAATGAGTAGTGGTAACTGAGATTATCGCATTTATGCAGTGGGCTAAAAGCGCAAGGGCGCAGGTTATGGTTAGGTTTATGGTTAAGGTTAAGGTTAAGGTTAAGGTTAAGGTTAAGGTTAATGTTAAGGTTAAAGTTAAGGTTAAGGTTATGGTAAAAGTTAAGGTTAAGGTTAAGGTTAAAGTTAAGGTGAAGTTTAAGGTTAAGGTTAAGGTTAAGGTTAAGGTTAAGGTTAAAGTTAACGTTAAGTTTAAGGTTAAGGTTAAGGCTAAGTTAGACTTAAGGTAAGCCATGCTCTAATTCATTGACTTTATTTAAGAATTATTCATTGGATGATGATTTGTTCCTGGACGGACGATGTCAGCTGATTTCCTAGCTTGATAGTTGCCCAGTAGTTGCATCTGGCCCATCCATCCGAACAACTGCCGCTGTCCAGCCACACCATTGCTCCCTGAAGGAGAAATGTCTCTGTCTATCTGTTTCTCTGTCTCTCTCTCTCTCTCTCTCTCTCTCTCTCTCATAAAACCAACAATGGTTCCGTCGACATCAGGGTTGGAATAGTCATGACAGCGATGACGGATCCAAAGGTACGGCTTGAACGCGCGTTTACTGCTATTTCCATTCAGGACCCATCCAGTCTCCATTTCCGTGGAAAAGACATCTCCAGCAATCAAACCGAACTCCGGCCCGTTGTACAGTCGCTGATCCTGGTCGGAGAAAGTCGTCGGGTAGAGCAACGGTCCTTCATAGTAAAATAAACGATAATTATGGGTAATTAACACCAATTATATATGAATTTCAAGAAAAACTTATCTCCCAAATGGATATTTTTCCAAAACGGATGAGCGACATGTCACAGGAGAGCTTGACCTTCACATTAATGACGACAGGGGAGGATAAGCCAAAGAAGAGGAAAAAGACGGGCAACTGAAAAATAGACTTTCAGAAGTTTAAAGTGTCATTTTCGTCAGTGACATAGCTAAAATGGGATAACGTAATCAATCAATATCGGTTGTCACTAATTGGACCGAAAGGGATCGAACCCTTCACCCATCTAAGCGAATAGATCCGCAGTGCGCGCCTTAAACCACTTGGCCACGGCGGTTCAAGCGCTGGGGCGGCGGTGTCCGCGTGCGTTTGTGTGTGTGTGTGTGTGTGTGTGTGTGTGTGTGTGTGTGTGTGTGTGTGTGTGTGTGTTTAATTTCAATTAGTTGGCACCGCCGTTTGAGTGAAAATGTAGGTACGCAGTCGCACATTTGCGTATTCAGTCATTAGAAAGTGGGGTCGAAGCATTCGCTTGAGCATAAGAAAACTGACTTACCGTCTTGGCGATGATCATGACGGATCTGACTTTTCCACTGGCTATTGTCCTTTTAAAGAAAAGTTTTTTAATATCTGTTTTAATATCAAGAGAAAAATACAATGTTTCTTTTCTTCCCTTTTCTACCAAAAAGCCGTTATTGGTTTTTCCCGTCATGGCAAAGATTTCGATATTGGATTGGCTATTTCGCAAAGCAAGAGATCACAAAAAAGCCAAGGAAAAGCGATTTTCAAAAAGATAGCCACACACTCCCTCACACTCACACACTCACACACTCACACACTCACACACTCACACACTCACACACTCACACACTCACACACTCACACACTCACACACTCACACACTCACACACTCACACACTCACACACTCACACACTCACACACTCACACACTCACACACTCACACACTCACACACTCACACACTCACACACTCACACACTCACACACTCACACACTCACACACTCACACACTCACACACTCACACACTCACACATACATACACACACATACATACACACACATACATACACACACTCACACACTCACACATACATACACACACATACATACACACACATACATACACACACTCACACACTCACACACTCACACACTCACACACTCACACACTCACACACTCACACACTCACACACTCACACACTCACACACTCACACACTCACACACTCACACACTCACACACTCACACACTCACACACTCACACACTCACACACTCACACACTCACACACTCACACACTCACACACTCACACACTCACACATACATACACACACATACATACACACACATACATACACACACTCACACACTCACACACTCACACACTCACACACTCACACACTCACACACTCACACACTCACACACTCACACACTCACACACTCACACACTCACACACTCACACACTCACACACTCACACACTCACACACTCACACACTCACACACTCACACACTCACACACTCACACACTCACACACTCACACACTCACACACTCACACACTCACACACTCACACACTCACACACTCACACACTCACACACTCACACACTCACACACTCACACATACATACACACACATACATACACACACATACATACACACACTCACACACTCACACACTCACACACTCACACACTCACACACTCACACACTCACACACTCACACACTCACACACTCACACACTCACACACTCACACACTCACACACTCACACACTCACACACTCACACACTCACACACTCACACACTCACACACTCACACACTCACACACTCACACACTCACACACTCACACACTCACACACTCACACACTCACACACTCACACACTCACACACTCACACACTCACACACTCACACACTCACACACTCACACACTCACACACTCACACACTCACACACTCACACACTCACACACTCACACACTCACACACTCACACACTCACACACTCACACACTCACACACTCACACACTCACACACTCACACACTCACACACTCACACACTCACACACTCACACACTCACACACTCACACACTCACACACTCACACACTCACACACTCACACACTCACACACTCACACACTCACACACTCACACACTCACACACTCACACATACATACACACACATACATACACACACATACATACACACACTCACACACTCACACACTCACACACTCACACACTCACACACTCACACACTCACACACTCACACACTCACACACTCACACACTCACACACTCACACACTCACACACTCACACACTCACACACTCACACACTCACACACTCACACATACATACACACACATACATACACACACATACATACACACACTCACACACTCACACACTCACACACTCACACATACATACACACACATACATACACACACATACATACACACACTCACACACTCACACACTCACACACTCACACACTCACACACTCACACACTCACACACTCACACACTCACACACTCACACACTCACACACTCACACACTCACACACTCACACACTCACACACTCACACACTCACACACTCACACACTCACACACTCACACACTCACACACTCACACACTCACACACTCACACACTCACACACTCACACACTCACACACTCACACACTCACACACTCACACATACATACACACACATACATACACACACATACATACACACACTCACACACTCACACACTCACACACTCACACATACATACACACACATACATACACACACATACATACACACACTCACACACTCACACACTCACACACTCACACACTCACACACTCACACACTCACACACTCACACACTCACACACTCACACACTCACACACTCACACACTCACACACTCACACACTCACACACTCACACACTCACACACTCACACACTCACACACTCACACACTCACACACTCACACACTCACACACTCACACACTCACACACTCACACACTCACACACTCACACACTCACACACTCACACACTCACACACTCACACACTCACACACTCACACACTCACACACTCACACACTCACACACTCACACACTCACACACTCACACACTCACACACTCACACACTCACACACTAACACACTCACACACTCACACACTCACACACTCACACACTCACACACTCACACACTCACACATACATACACACACATACATACACACACATACATACACACACTCACACACTCACACACTCACACACTCACACACTCACACACTCACACACTCACACACTCACACACTCACACACTCACACACTCACACACTCACACACTCACACACTCACACACTCACACACTCACACACTCACACACTCACACACTCACACACTCACACACTCACACACTCACACACTCACACACTCACACACTCACACACTCACACACTCACACACTCACACACTCACACATACATACACACACATACATACACACACATACATACACACACTCACACACTCACACACTCACACACTCACACACTCACACACTCACACACTCACACACTCACACACTCACACACTCACACACTCACACACTCACACACTCACACACTCACACACTCACACACTCACACACTCACACACTCACACACTCACACACTCACACACTCACACACTCACACACTCACACACTCACACACTCACACACTCACACACTCACACACTCACACACTCACACACTCACACACTCACACACTCACACACTCACACACTCACACACTCACACACTCACACACTCACACATACATACACACACATACATACACACACATACATACACACACTCACACACTCACACACTCACACACTCACACACTCACACACTCACACACTCACACACTCACACACTCACACACTCACACACTCACACACTCACACACTCACACACTCACACACTCACACACTCACACACTCACACACTCACACACTCACACACTCACACACTCACACACTCACACACTCACACACTCACACACTCACACACTCACACACTCACACACTCACACACTCACACACTCACACACTCACACACTCACACACTCACACACTCACACATACATACACACACACACTCACACACTCACACACTCACACACTCACACACTCACACACTCACACATACATACACACACATACATACACACACATACATACACACACTCACACACTCACACACTCACACACTCACACACTCACACACTCACACACTCACACACTCACACACTCACACACTCACACACTCACACACTCACACACTCACACACTCACACA
>OZ059902.1:3825636-3870636 GCA_964057215.1 Oscheius myriophilus | reverse complement strand
TCCAGGCACTCCTGGTGGTCCCGGAGGGTTGTACCCCTTGATTCCATGCCTCCCTGGGTTTCCATTAGGTCCAGCTTGTCCTGGATGTCCGTTGGGTCCAGCCTCTCCGGGTTCTCCTCTCGGCCCCCTCTCTCCTCTCACCCCTGGAATGCCTGGGAGGCCGGGCACGCCGTCGTCTCCCTCCATTCCGGGTGGTCCTTGAGGGCCTTCCTCACCGGGAGGTCCCATTGGGCATTGAATGCAACCAGGTCTCTCTTGTACTGTGTACTCCGTGACACCATTGGCTCCAGGTTGTCCAGGAACTCCCTCGTTTCCAGGTTCTCCAGGCTCCCCCATCCGTCCGGGAGGTCCTCGTGGGCCGGGTGGGCAGAGGAGAACAGGCGGCGGGGCTAAAATTACAGTTTTACAAGGTTTCAATAGAAAAATCGATAAACTCCATGAAATTATGTCTGAAAGGAACCTAAATCCTGTTGCAACGCGCGAAAATCGCCGCCTGCTGTGATTATCAGTGCCTGCCGCAGGCCACCAGTTGCCGGTCCCGTGGTGTAGCGGTTAGCACTCAGGACTCTGAATCCTGCGACGGGAGTTCAAATCTCCCCGGGACCTACCTCTTTTGCTTTTTGCCAAAATTTAAAAGTTACCATGACATCTAATTGTTACGCATTTTCGTTTTTGTTTTCGAATAATATATAGCGATTTTCAACTAAACAATTCACTGTGTCTTGTCATTTTCGATTTTTAGGCCTAAAATGGTAAAATGAAGAGTGGGACATCATTTTTTGATAACCTACGGCTTTTCCAAAAACAGCTCCATGTTAAAGCAAATTTTAGCAGAAATAGTATTTGGCAAAAAGAAAACCAAGTATTAGCAGTAAAATTATGTTTGTAGTATTCAAAAAAAGAAAGTAAAACATTTTGACCACTGAGCCGATCGAACGCCCAACCTTTCGATCTGGAGTCGAACGCGCTACCATTGCGCCAAGCAGTCACGCCATTCGTTGGGCGGCGTTCCCTTATCAAACCGCCTCACCTCCCGCAACTTCGACGTATGGAGGAGCTTGGGCGTATCCTCCACCGTAGTTCCCCCGCTTCACACTTGTTCTCTTCTCTCTCATCCGTAGTTCAGGATCAGATCTCATCGTTTTCCAAGCTTGATCGGCGAAAACCTACAGAAACCATACAGGTACCAATAAAGCATCGATACCGTACCTTGAATTCCTGCAATTCTTCTTGAACGGCTGCCTCGAAAGTGGAAATATCGTGCAGCATCAGAAGAACTGCGAAAATCGTGAAAATAACGGCCCCGGCTGTCAAGAATGAGCCAGCTGTCAGCAACTTTGTCGACATGGAGGCGGGAGAGTGGTTGCTGCCAGCCGCCTCTCCTTTTATATCCGGATGTGTCTAGTCTCTCTTATTTTTCCACACTCTCTAGTTTTCTATTATTGCTGCCAGCTGGAGAGAGAGGACAAAACAAAACCGTTTCCAACCGAAACCGATCATCACTCATTGAGGCTAATAGCTCTCGACTGTGGTTGTAAAAAGACAATAGGGTGTGACCGTAAAAATTATAACAGCCAATTAAGTCAATTATGACACTGAAATAGTAATTTTCTTTATATTCAAAGGTAGCAAAAAAGTTTTGGAGATATAGGGAATTGAACAACAGACCTCTCCCTTGCTAAGGGAGCGCTCTACCACTGAGCTATATCCCCAGCTGCTACCTGAGGCGCGGCGCGCCGTTATCAAACGCGGGACGCCTTTAACCAGAGGGAAACAAATTTTTATGTAATTATTATTTATTAACGTTATTAACAACAGCATTTGTCAAAATCTCATAATCTTTGGGAAGGAATCGACGAAAAGTACGGAGGGTTGGCGAGGGAAAGGGGAAAGAATCGAGGAATGATGCGGTAACCGTACAAGGGAGATGAATTTTGGGAAAGAAAGCACGTAAAACGGAGTGAGTCTAGTTCTTCTGATTGCTCAGACGACGGAAGAGGAAGCGGACGACGACGGCGGCCTGGATGATGGTCAAAACGGCGAGAACTCCGAAGATGGCGACGAAAGGAGCCCTTCCCACGCACATCTGGCCGGCAGGGGCCGAGAGAGCGACCTCTTCGGCCTCCTGACGCACCAGGTCGAGGACGGACGAACGGGCGAGAGCCACGGGCTCCTGGACCAACTGAAGGGGGTCGACGACGATCACAGAGGTGGTGGCACGAGAAAGACGGGCGACCTTGTAGCGGGAGGTCTCGACTGAAAAATGAGATATTAGCGTAAGTCAGTGGAAAAACTTGTAATCAGCTGGATTCACCCAGTTCTCGATGGCTTTTAGACCAAATGACGCAGTGCAAACAGGCGCGTTGCGCGCAAACGACCAAGGTTCGAATCCCCGGGGCCGAACTTTGATATAATAGGCTAAAAACAGTTACATATGCTTGAAATGATTAAATTAGGGCAATTTAAACTGAACCGGTGTTTGGGGGTCAATTGGCGCAGTGCGAACAGGCTCGTGGCGCGCAAACGACCAAGGTTCGAACCCCAAGGGTAGAAATTTGATAATTTAGGATGAAGGTACTAAAATTTACTTAAAGGCAGAGGCCCACAAAAATAAAATTGGACCTGTCCATGACGTAGCGTAGGCTAGAGAATGCCATTTTCAATGGTGAAATGCAGAGAGTTTTATTATTAGCATGGACAGGTCCCCCTCTTGAATTTACGTGGGCCTCTGCCTTTAAAATGTTCAAACTGAGACAATTTTAACTACACCGGTGTTTTGAAGTCAATTGGCGCAATGGTAAAATGCGGGTGGCGCGCAAACGACCAAGGTTCGAATCCCCGGGTTGAAAAACTCATAAACTGTAGTTAAAACCAGAAAGACATCATTTAATTGTTTAAACTAAGCTCATTTACATGTGTACTTATTTTTGTGACCCATTGGCGCAGTGCAAACAGGCGCGTGGCGCGCAAATGCCTATGGTTCGAATCCCCGGGATGGAATTTGATTAAATTTAAAGCTAAAGCATTTAATTTGGTCATAAATGCTCATTCAGGCAAATTTTTGTTTTAATCGGCGTTTTCGACCGACTGGTGCAGTGGTAAAAGGCGGGTGGCGCGCCAACGACCAAGGTTCCATCCCCTCTGCTGTTTATTTGCTTTTTTCAGCAAAAAAATGTCTTTTGAGCTGTTGAATGCTAACTCTCATAGATTTGAAGAAAAAACTCACTCTCAGTGACGGAATTGTCGATATCCCTCTTCTTGCGTCCCCAGGACTGCTTCTGTCCCTGAGTCAGAGCACACTCGACCTGGAATTGAAGTTATTACCTTTTTGCCTTTAATTTATTATCAATCTCTTTTTACGCGATTAAACGAGAAAAGCCATTTTGCAACGGCAGCCGGCCGACGGGTGGTTATCAATCAGCGCCTGCCGACTGCCGCCGTACCGTCGATAGCTCAGTTGGTAGAGCGGAGGACTGTAGTCTGTGCAGGTATCCTTAGGTCACTGGTTCGAATCCGGTTCGACGGAATGTTTTTGCTTTTACTTTGTTTGCAATGTTTTTGCATCTCTCTCTCTCTCTCTCTCTCTCTTTCTCTTACCGGGGTGCAATCTCCCTTGCAGATCTCCAACTCGCAAGTGATCCTGATAGAGCTGGAAGAGTCGAAACGGAAAGCCTGCATGCGAGCGATCTTGACAGCGCTAGACTGGACTTCAATGGGTCCGGGGATGAGCTTCTGAGCCACGGCGGGGGTGGGGCAGCCGTCTTCGATCAGCTGGAGCTTCTCGGCGCTCTTGGGTCCTCCGACTCCGGGCTCGGCGTGGCAGTTCTTGACGAAGAAGTCCAACTCGTCGTCCATGGCCATGATTTCCCAGCGCAGCTCCAGAATGTCTCCGAGCTTGGCCTGAACCACGGGCTGTTCTCCGTCTCCGCTCAGAAGCTGCATGAACACGGGGTTGCCGAGCTCGATCTTTCCGCGAGGCTGGATCAGGTTGGCTTCGGGGCCACTGAAAATACAATTTAGCAATAGAAATAGTCAATTTCATTTAACATAAGCCCCAATTATCCAAAAACGCATTTTTCAGCCATCTTTTACTTTTTTCACTTATGGTGTACTGGCAACACTTTTAGCCCCAAGAAAATGGTTCTTGGTTCGATCCTCACCCAAGCCCATAATTTTTGCGACTACAAATTCGATCAGAAAACTACAAATTCGATCGATTGACTTTCGGCAATCCACACCTAAAACACCGTGGTGCAGTGGAAAATTCAAAGATTATGAAGAAAAAGGTTGTTGGTTCGGTCCCTTTCGGCGCTTTTTACACCGTTTTAAAAATGGTAATTTCACATTCTGTTTTAGAATGAATTTTCAACTTGTTCTAAATTAAATTCGTTTTTTCCTCTCGGCAGGAATCGATCCAACGACCAAATGAGCGCCATGAGCACATTTCCACTTAACCATACGCACAAATGCCTTAAAAACACTTACAACTGTTTTAAAACAGTCAAAAGTTATCAAAAGCTATAAATTTTCAATGGGGATCCGAACCTACAACTGTTTTCTCATTAGGAATTTCGCAATGCGTCATTTGTCTAAGTGGAAAAGAAAAACTTGCACAAGTGAAAGTCTCAAATTATTGTGAAAACCTATTTTATTTAATCATGGGCTTCCGCGGGGATCGAACCATCGACCTTTCCTTACTAAGTTGGGGATTTTTGCATTGCGCCATGGGTCATTTCAGCTCAAATATCGTAAAACAACTGTAAAAGCGTAGAAACATTTGCGAACAAACTTGAAAAAATTATTGGCTACGGCCGGGATCGAACCAACGACCGTTTTCTCACCAATTTGGGAATTTCCCATTGCGCCATTGGAGATTTCAACAAAAATGTTGGTAATTGACTTTGAGGCTGTGAAAACGCATAAAAACCAGTGTTTTAAATTATGGGCTTCGGCCCGGATCGAACCAACGACCGTTTTCTCACCAATTCCGGATTTTACCATTGCACCATGGGATCACAGTTAACTTTACTACAAAAAAACTCACGTCACACTCATGTTGTATCCAGCCTGGACCTTTCCTCCGAGCATGCTCGAGTAGTCACAGCTGACTTCGTAAAGCTGATCCATAGAAGTCACCAATCCCGGGATGCCCAAGTTGTTGGTCTGGACGACAATTGTGGTACGGTAGGTGCCGTTGAGCTGAAAATATCGCGTTCATTTGCGTACCGTAACCAAAATTACCATATCGATGAGTCCGCAATCCCTGCTCTCGACCTGTCTCTTGTGACGGAAGTCCTCCAACTGCTCCTTAACGAGCTCAGCCTTCTCCTCTTTTTTGCCTTCAGCCTTCTCCTCCAGAGAGATGGGCCTCATTCCGAAGTCCTTGGGCAGGCCGAGAACAAGAGTGGCCTGAGGCGAGTTGGCCACTTCAACACGGCAAGAGTCGAACTTGTTCTTAACGAACATAACTCCAGAGAACGCCTCGGCATTGTCGATCTGGACCTTGATGCCTTCATAATTGCAGATGGTTTTGATGGCTTCGGCGGGCACGGCGACGGGAGGGCCCAGGGGCACGGTGGCTTCGGGCTTCCTACGGTGTTCCTGCTCCTTGATATGGGGCTTCTTGTTCTTCTTGGTGGCGAGGAGTTCCGTCTTGGCGTCCTTGGTCTTGCTGATGACGGTTCCGGCCACGCGGTGGGCCTGAGGGGGCACGTTGGCGGCAGCGGACACGCCGTTGTCTTCCTCCTTCACCACGCAGAGGTTCTTGTAGAAGTCGATGTGCTCGTCAACCTCGGCATCACCATCGATGGCGTCGAAGAGATCGCAGGTTCCGACACGGCGGTTGTAGTTGATTCCGGCGCAGCTAAAAAGAGGTGGTTTAGGAGAGGAGGGAAAGAGGAAAAATAGGAAAGAGAGAAGAGGGGAGAGATTGAGTGAACGGTGAAAAAGAGGAGGGATAAGATATGTGAGACGTATGAGGATTAAAAGAGGCACATGGTGAGAAGATGAGGCGAAAAGAGGCGAAGGAAGAGGCAAAGGTGAGGAGAGAGGAGGGGAGTGATTGAGTGAGTGGTAGAAGAAAAGGAGGAGACAACGCAAATAAGAGGAAAGCGGAGAGTTAAGAGGGGAGAAGAAAAGTAACGTGGAGTGAATGGCGAAAGAGGAGGAGGTGAGGAAAGTGAGGGTGAGAGATGGAGTTGAATAGGAAAATGAAGAGATGTGAGACATTTCCAGAAGAACAAATAGAGAAAAAGAGGCAAAAGATGGTGAGATGAGGCAAAACATGAGGAGAAGAGGCATGTGATGATAAGGAGAGGCGATAGCTAAGGAGAAGATGAAGAGGCGAGAGTTAAGAGGAGAAGGAAGATGGGAGAGTTTGAGTAAATGGTGAAAGAAAGAGAGGAGACGCTAATGAGAAAAAAGCTAGTTTAGAGTTAAAAGGAGGAGTGAGATTGAGTGACTGGTGAAAGAGAAAAAAGAGGAGGAGATAAAGCAAATGAGAGGAAAGCGAGTTGGAGAGGAGAAAGAGATGAGACATTTCTACACGAAAATATAGAGAAAAATAAGCAAGAGATGGTGGGATGAGGCAAAACATAAGGAGAAGAGGTAAACACGAGGAGTAGAGGTAAAAGGTCAGATAAAACAGAAGAGGCAAAAAGAGAAGCGATACAAAGAAAATCCCTGGAAAAGAGGCAAAATATGAGGAGAGCAAAGGGAAGGAGAAGCAAGTGACGCGCAGAGGTGAAACATGGGGAGAAAATGGAACGCGGAAAAGAGGCAAATGGTGGGAGAGAAAGAGAGAGAGAGAGAGAGAGAGAGAGAGAAAGAAAGAAAGAGAGAGAAAGAGAGAGAGAGAGAGAGAGAGAGAGAGAGAGAGAGAGACTCACGTGGGGCTTCCGGCGCAGACTTCGAGGCAGGAGTGAAGGGCGACAACCTTGTAGCTCTTAGCGGCGATTCCGCGCTGCTTGGTGTGGAGGTAGCGAGAGAAAAGAGCGTCATCCTTGGTGGCGGAGCAGTCAGCCTCGACTAGAGGAAGAGCTTTAATTAAGCTTTGGGTACAGGGACAGGCGACACAAAGCGACATTTACTCTCGCATCTCTCTCTCTCTCTCTCTCTCTCTCTCTCTCTCTCTCTCTCTCTGTCTCTCTCTCTCTCTGCAAAAGCAAGCACATCCAAAACTCACCCTGGAGGCAGTGCATGTCGTAGAGATCGATTCCCTGGCGGACCTGGGGGCGGATGGTGGTGGTGGCATCATCGAGGAAGAGAAGATCACAGGCTCCAGTCTTCTTGTCGTAGTTGAACGAACGGCACTTCTCAGGGCTCAGCTCCAAGCACTTCTTCAGGCACTCCTGCACTCCCTTTCCGGCGGTCTTGAGCACGTGGAGCTCTCCCTCTCCCTCGGGAAGGGCGGCGTTGACGGTGCGGACGGCCTTAAGGTGGGCGCCAGCGGGGCACTTCTCAGCCTCGAGGTGGCAAGAGATATCGAAGTAGTCGACCAGGAAGTCGTCTCCCTCAGCGATGAAGAGGTCGGGCTTGGAGGCACGGGACTCGGCGTTCAGGATGCACTCCTGCTCGTTGTAGTAGTACATGACGGACTTGCAGACGAAGTTCTCTCCGGTCTCAGGAGGAGGGCTGAAAAGAGAGATTTAGTGGAATGTCTCACTTACTCAGGTACTCAATGAATCATGAAATGGCCACTCACTCTGTCTCTGTCTCTGTCTCTGTCTCTGTCTCTGTCTCTGTCTCTGTCTCTGTCTCTGTCTCTGTCTCTGTCTCTGTCTCTGTCTCTGTCTCTGTCTCTGTCTCTGTCTCTGTCTCTGTCTCTGTCTCTGTCTCTGTCTCTGTCTCTGTCTCTGTCTCTGTCTCTGTCTCTGTCTCTGTCTCTGTCTCTGTCTCTGTCTCTGTCTCTGTCTCTGTCTCTGTCTCTGTCTCTGTCTCTGTCTCTGTCTCTGTCTCTGTCTCTGTCTCTGTCTCTGTCTCTGTCTCTGTCTCTGTCTCTGTCTCTGTCTCTGTCTCTGTCTCTGTCTCTGTCTCTGTCTCTGTCTCTGTCTCTGTCTCTGTCTCTGTCTCTGTCTCTGTCTCTGTCTCTGTCTCTGTCTCTCTCTGCTTACTTGGTGCACTGATCCAGGCACATGGTGACCGAGGGCACATTCTCCATAACGAAAGCGGCGAATCCAACGAGGATCTTCTGCTGAACACGGGTGAAAGAAGGCACGTTGCGGCAGGTGTTAGGAGCTAAAGTCACCAATTCCTTAAGTCTCTTAACCTTAACTCACAAGCGAAGCACTTCTTCTCATAGTAGTTCCATCCTTCGGCGGAGACGAGGTTTCCACGTCCCAGAGGGGCGGACCTCTCATCAGCGAGAACGCAGGTGCGGGAAGAGTTGTTGTACATGAAGGCCTTGCAGTTGAAGTCGTTGGCCTGAAAATGTCCTGTTTATCGATTTATTGATCGGTTATCGATTTATCGATCCAAAAACTTACAGTGTGGGAGATGCGCTGGGTGCAGAGGCTCTGGCACGAGTCCAGGTCGACATTGATGATCTTGTCGAGCTCGTTCTCGAGCTGCTTGCCCTCGACGGCGATGTACTGGGTGACGTAGGGAGCGTAGCACTGGGCTGAAATTAAAGACATTAAGAACTTAGTAACTTTAAGGCTTGTTATTCACTTTAGAACATTAGGGCTTTAATCTAATGATTTTTAGTCCTTAAGTACACTAATTTGTTAAGGTCTAGGTATCTCCAAATGCCCAAACCTTAGAGATATGCAACTAAGTCGACTATAATCCTAGTTAAAACTTTGTTCCTGTTCTTAAGGTTCCTTAAGTGCTTAACTTAGATCTGTAAGTTTTAGGCCTTACGATCCAATGTATAATCTATTTCTTAGGACAATCTTGAAAACCGATTAATAAAAGTTCCTTAACACTTAACTGCCTAAAAGCCCTTAGCAGCTTATGTACATCTCTTAAGGCCGACCAATTTAAAGGTTTCCTTAAGGTATAACCAGTTAAGGGTTTTTTAGTCTTAGGCGTAAACCTTAACAACATTTTAGGATAAAGACCCTAAACGCACACATTCGTTAAGGCTTAAAACAGTAAAAGACTGGTTTTATGTGCGTTTAGGGTCTTTAGCTTATAAGGTTGTTATGGTTTACGCTCAAGACTAAAAAACCCTTAACTGATTATACCTTAAGGACAACTTTAAATTGGTCTGCCTTAAGATATGTGCTTAAGCTGCTAAGGGCTTTTAGTTAGTTAAATGTTAAGGAACTTCTATTAATCGGGTTTCAATATTTTCTTTTACAGTGCATCGTAAGGCCTAAAATTAACAGAGTTAAGTTAAGCAATTCTTAAGGAACCTTAAAAATCGCCTAAGTTTTAAGTAGGGTTTTAGTTACCTTAGTTGCATACTTTTGAGATTTTGGTATTTGGAGAAACCATGACCTTAACAATTTAGTGTGGTTAAGGGCTTAAAGTTAACCCTAAACTCACATCTCTAGGTCTAAAGTTGTTACGGGGGTCTTAGGGCTCAAATCTCTTTAAGAGTTCCCTTGGGCTCGATCTAAACCCCTTAAAGCCCTAGTAACTCACATCCAGCGCAGTTGTTATCCATGTAGATAACGGTGTCGTCGAGCTCCTCGGTGAAGAGGTCAGGCCTGTCCAGGCGGTCCTCAGTGTTCAGGATGCACTCCTTGTCAGTAGGGTAGAACATGGCGGATTCGCACTCGAAGCCATGGGTGTCGAAGGCGTTGAGGCAGGCGGTCATGCAGGCCTGCACGGTGTCAGCGGAGACGACTTCACGAGCGAAGCCGACGAGGAGGCGCTGGGGGAACACGTCGAACTGGAAGGGAGACGAGCAGACGCGGTCACTCTGAAATTGGAGAAATAAATTTTATTCAGCTTGTAACTTAAAAACATAAATTGGAATTTAACACCGAAAGATCTTATTAATCCGTTTCATTAAGGCTTAAACACGTAAGGAAATCTTAAAGCCTTAAGGACCTTATAGCGTTCAGTACCCAAAGGGAGCTTATTGACGACCATAACAACGTTAACTTTAACGTTAAGGATAAGTTGTTTCTACAGCTTAAGGTGCTTCCTATGACCTTAACATTCTAAGGCACCCAGCACTTACGGGTTACCTTAAAATCGAAATGGGTAGGGTAAAAAGTTTGTTTAGGCCTTGGGAAGGTACTAGAATTCTTAGGCCGAATAAATTTAAGACAGGCACTCGTGGGGTAAAGACGGTAACACTAAAGACGTTAGCAACCTAAAGGATCCTAATGACTTCTATAACCTTAAGGCCTTAATGTCACTTTAAGAACGTAATAGGATTTAAAAGACCTTACCAACCTAAGCGTTTCGGTATTTAGAATAGGTATACGTAGAGTTTTTAGGCCTTAACAATGTAAGAGGCTTGATAAAAACCCTTACGTCTAAGAACCTTAAGGCACACCCTTACATCTTAGGGACGTAATAGTGCCTAAGCAACTTAAAGCTTTAGGAATTTAGATAGTAGAAAACTTTTAAAACCTTAGAAACCCTTAGAAACCCTGAGGAACCCCGATTATTACAACCTTAGCGAAACACGTAGTTACTTATGAGCTAAAAAATTAAGCAGTTCCTTAGGCCTAAATGAAACTTTTTTTAAGAACAAGTTTCTAAAATGAGAACCGCTGATGTGCGTGCAATGGCGCAGTGGATAAAGCGAAATTCATGAGAAAACAGTCGTTGGTTCGATTCCCCTCAGTTACGTTTATATTTATCTAATGTATCCAAATACAATGTAACTATTAAATTCATTTTTACATCGAGAAAAGGAAAATTTCATGGGTGGGAATCGAACCAAAAAACCTTTAGCGCGGTAGAGGGCTCCTACCGCCTGCGCCAATGTTCATTTTTTGAAAATGCGTGTTTTAATTAAGTTTTTGCTTTAATTCAATTAGTTTCTTTAAATAGGTGCAAAATTTACATAATTATCCTAATTAACTCACAGTGACGCAGCTCTTGGCGAGGTACTTGGCTCCGACGGCCTTGGTCTCCTCTCCAGCTCCGTAAACTTTGCAGTTGGCGGTGGAGAATTCAACTCCATGGCAGTCCTATAAGTTTTTTTGCATATTTCTATTTTACAAACTTTATAATTAATAATGTAATATAAAAAAATAATGTAATATAAAACTTACGGGAGAGGCAGCGCAGTGATCAGAGCAATCGGAGAGCGAAACGGCGGGGATGGTCCTCACAACGGTTCCGTAAGTGGCATTGTGGCGGAGAAGGAAAACGGTCTGCTCACCGACTCCACAAACTCCTGTTGAGGCTGAAAATATCGATTTATTGATTGGTTTTTATGTAAAATTCAATTTTGGACCCTTAGAGTTGTACATAACACTTGGTTTTGTCCATTAGGAGCCAAAAATTTGGCGAAAAACTATCAATTTCCCTCTAAATTATCAAACATTTCAAAAATTTTCACTGTCCCGTTTTCCACCCCTTGGCGCAGTGCCAGAGATCGTGGGTTCGATTCCCGCGGCCGCCATTTTTTTGTAATCAAGATTATTGTTATTAGAAAGCTACTGATTCACAGAATTGTCATCTTTTCTGTTTAAACTTTCTATTATTTAGCGAAATACTAAGAAAACTAGCCCACGACCTCGTTTGACAACCCCGTCTGGCGAAAAACTGCCCTATCTGTCACATTAACACCAATCGTCTGAGCGGCGATGGGATAAAAAGTTTAAAGGGCGGCGAAATTGTGAGAAATTAGCGAAATGTTGCGTAGCGTGCCGAAATTAAGCTGTTGAATAGGGTCACAGACCTTTAATAAGTCCAGAACTGACCAAAGTGTCTGAATCAAGGCATACAGACCTTCAAAAAGTTTCATAGTGTTGTTTACTCTTTCGAAATTGTTTGGGATACCGTTTTTGTAGCTTTAACGGTATACTGTAGCTACAAGGAATAGTTACCGTAAGTCTACCGTAACCCACTGCAATTACAGTAACCCGACCCAAGATAAACACAAAGAACTTGGTTTAAAGTGAGCAATTCCGTTTCGAATACTCTGTATGTTTAAAGGTGCATTATAGCTCTGTTTACCAGTTACAGTAACCAACAACTACAGTAATTCCAAAAATGATCCCAGTGCCATCTCTAGCTAGAGTAATCTATGGAAAAAATGGTCCCACCACGATTTTCAAACCTGTCATACAGATTGGTCAAATTTCAGGCAAAATACCGTATCCCATAAAGGTGTACTGTAGCTCCAAAAATTACAGTACTTTTGAACAAATGAAACTACAGTAACCTGGTCCCACCACGATAACAAAATACTGTATTCTGTGGTTTTAAAGGTCTATACCATATTATTTAGCAGTTACAGTACCCCTCCGCAAAAAAGCTACCGTAACCCTAAAAAATGGCCCCACCACGATTTCCCCCATCGCAACACTACAAGTGATCGTACACTAAATCGGCTGTCATAAAGGACACCCATGGCGATACGAGCCAGCCGACTGGCACGACAGGTGACAGATGGCTGTGCCCAGTGACCTAGTTACGGTAACGCAGTCGCGAAAACCGAAAAGACGATCATCTTCTTGTTGATAAAGAGGTCACAGAGTGTAAACTCGGAGAACACGGATGGATTAAAGGGAGAGGGAGTACTGTAGTTTGCTGTAAAACTCGACATACAGGAGTACTGTAGGATTTGTTTGTGGCCCTCAGAATTGTCGCGGCGGGACCCGAAGTCAAAAGCAATCTTTTACTATAGATTTATTAAAGGACTGGGCATGTGCCAAACTTTCGCAATAGTTTTCGCTTTAGGACCTGGGAAACTGACTTAAATTTGGAAAATAGCATAAAATTATTATTTTTTAAAGAGCTGTAGAAACAAACAGTATTACGGTATTTCAAATGATTTCCAAAAAAAAGAGGTTTTCCTTAGAGGTTTTCCTTTTCGCTTTAGGACCTCAAAGGCAACCGTTTAAAGGACTAGGTCACTGCAAAACTTTCGCTGTGGGACCCAAAACAAACAAATCTCTAAAGGAAGAAGTGTTTTAGTTTTACCTGCGGGACCTCAAACTTTTGTGGTGGGACTCAGTGGTTTCCAAAGGCAGCAAAGAGTATTGTAGTTGGTTTAAACGACTAAGTCCATACAGAACTTTCGCTGTGGTGCCCAAATCCCCGAAAAACTCACGAATATGTTCAACTGCAGCGACGGCGGCGGCGAGTGTCGCCAGGAGAAGGCAGACCCGATTCATTTGGTTCGTCCTTCTGGCCAACTGCCCTCTGAAAGCGAATTGAAGTCTTCTGAAGATCTCCGGAAGGTAAGAGGTCAACGAGAGCAACGGAAGACCCTTCAAAGTCACTCTTCCGAAGGGTGAAAGTGCTGCGAGCGGATAAGGAGAGGCGCCCGCCGAAAAGAGAGGCAGAGAGGGAGAGGGAGAGAGGTCGACCGGTTCAAGTGAGGCGACGGGTGGAAAGTGAGGGGGAATCAGACGTGAAAAGCGAAATTCAAAGAAACTGTCACGTTTCGAAGCGGAAAATTAGAATTCGGTTGCAATTTTGCAAAAATCGACGGTTTAATGAATAGAAGAGGAATTTGATCGCTTTTTGGGAGACAAATTGACACATCTGGGCAAAATATGGTTTTTTAAGGCTCGAAAAGCTGTTTTGTGCCTTGGGGTCTGGGCAGAAATAGCGCTTTCACTCACGCGTCGAAAAAAAAGTCGCTTGTTTGGGACCCCACGCGGGAAAATTTTTTTAAAACTTTTATTTTGAGTTGCTCAAGCTTGGCGCAATAGAAAGTCATTTGTTTAACGAAATTATGCTCGAAAGTTCGAATCCGCGATAAATCTGTTAAAAAAATCGGTAGAAAAATTTTGTTTCGGTAAAATTCTACAAGAAAAACGGATTTTTTTCTTTAGAAGCCACAGTAAAAGTGCTTTCACAATTTTGAAATCTCGCTGGAACACTAAGCTAGTCAATGTGGTGAAGTGGCTAGAGCAGCGGTTTGGGAAACTTCACAACCAGGGTTCGAATCCTCACAACAAAATTTGAAAAAAAAAACTATTTATAAAAGTTAAAGCACATAGATTTAATGTTACGGAAGGTCGGTTTGGTAGTAAGTGGTCTACTGGTGAAAATGTTTGACCCCCAAGGTTTCCATCGAAAGTTCGAATCTTCGCGGTATTTTTGATATAAGTTTTTAACAAAATGAACTTTGAGTAAACCCTTAAGTGCCTTTACCTGTAAAAAGTGTGTTAAGTAAAACGCTTTTCAATTTTACAAAGTATTTGAATAAAATGTACCAAAGAGGGGGTTATTGCGAGGATACCGGAGCGCAGTATGGCTTAGGAGTCCTCGCAATAACCCCCTTACTGGGCGCTAATTCTAGCTAAAATTTTTCACAGGGTTTTCGAGTTTCGAAATCATGATTTTAGTTTAAATATAGCCTAAATTTAATACCTCTAAAGCTAAAAAGTTGTACCAGAAGCTCCGGGAATTGGAAAATATGTAAATCTGGTATATTGCAAGATAGATGAAACTCTACTACAAATGGGTTTTGAAGCTTTTGAAGCTTCAGGACCTCTAGAAATCAAAATACCTCTTCATCTTACCATCACAAAGATGTAGGACAAAATTTAGGCAAGATTTTGAAGCTTTGGATGCTTCAGAAGCTTTAAAATCTTCAGAAGCCGGAAGGCCGAGTGGCTGAGAGTAGGAAAGAAAGCAAAACGCTTTAAACAGCTTTCGAACACATTTTAGGTGATATTCTGAAGCTTTGGGTGTTTCAGAAGCATATATGTGTATAAGAAAGGGTTTTAAACCAAACTGTAGGTTGGATTCTAAAGAACTAGATGCATCAGAAGCTTCAGAAGCTATAGAAACCACAAGATCTAAGAACTGGGTGTAAGGAAGGGCGCATAACGCTAAGAAGGAGTGTTGGTTGTATAGATTAGATGAGATCTAGTGGCCGAAGAGTCCTTGGCCCAGTGGCCGCAGGAATATGCCGCCGTCGACGGGTGGTGATCCGCCTAGAGATATACAGTCCGGGGGCGGGCCCTGTGGAGGATGAAGAAAGATAAGAGAGGGGAAGGGGAGGGGAGGGGTGGCCTCTGTGCCGCCCGAAGGCGCACCCCTGCACTTGTCAGGGTCAGCTACTGTTGTGGAAAGAGAGGAGGGGGCTTATCACCGCCACCGGCGACCAGCGAATGGCCGGCGAATTCCAGCTAATTTGGGGCAGGCGCGTTTTTGACCCGGATTCCGCGCAGCCACAAATGTCTTGAAACTGCGCGGTTTTCCCTATCAATGGGCACTTTTTACAGACGGATGGCAGCGTTTCTGGGACGCACGCTGCATTGAGCAAGTGAGGGAGGGAGGGAGGGCAACGAGAGAGAGAGGGGGTTACTGGGAGGACGCCGGAGAAAACTCACTTTGTAGAACGAGTAGAAGGGAGGACCCTTAAAAAACCGAATTTTTAAGTCAAATTGCTGAGAGAGGGTTATTGGGAGGACGCCTGAGAAAATGGGATGTTTAGTTTAAAAAGAAGAGAGTGGGGGTTATTGCGAAGACACCTGAAAAATGGAATGTTTAGGTGAAAATGAAGACAGAGGGTTATTGGGAGGGCGCCTGATGAAAAGGAATGCATACGTCACAATAGAGCAATAGAGAGAGAGGGGGTTATTGGGAGGACGCCTGAGAAAATGGAATGTTTAGGTTTAAATGAAGGGAGAGGGTTATTGGGAGGATGCCTGCGAAAATTGAATGTTAGGGGGAAGGTTATTGGGAGCACGCCTGAAAAAAGGATACCTGAAAATGGAATGTTTAGTTCAAAATGAAGGGGTTTATTGGGGGACCCCTGAGAAAACCTCAGTTCTCCTCTACCCAACACCTAGAGCCCCTCCCGGGCGGATCGGGGGCCCGCCCAATGGGACCTCCCAGTGAGGAAGGCCCTCAAGGACCACCGGGAATAGAGGACGACGGCGTGCCCGGCCTCCCAGGCATCCCAGGGGCGAGAGGAGAGAGGGGGCCGAGACGACCACCCGGGGAGGCAGGACCCGACGGACATCCAGGACAAGCTGGGCCTAATGGAACCCCAGGGAGGCATGGAATCAAGGGGTACAACCCTCCGGGACCACCCGAATTGCCTGGGGCGTCAGGAGGGTACCCCCAACCTGGACCACCCGGACAGATGGGACAGCCGGGAGAGGATGCAGTGGGTGGAGAGCAAGCATGGCAAAATTTGGGGCCGGGCCGAGAAAAATTTTGAAGCGGGCCGGCCCGGGCCGGCCCGAAAATTTTTTTTTCGTTTTCTTTGATTTTTACATTGAAAAAAGGCATAAATTTTCGGTTGAGTCGGGCCGGGCCGGGCCGGGCCGTGAAAAATTTTGGAGCGGGCGGCCCGGGCCGGCCCGTTGCCATGCTTGGTGGAGAGCCAGGAAGGGTGAGTTAGAGGGAGATGGGGAGAGAGAGAGAGAGAGAGAGATAGAGAGAGAGAGAGAGAGAGAGAGAGAGAGAGAGAAGAGAGGGGAGAGAGGCAATTACAGAATGAATTTAGTGAGTTTATTTTAAAATACAAACAAAATTTAAAGTACAAGGCAGTGAGATTAAAAGTCGTTAGGCCAAAACGAGATCTTTTATTGGACTGACCTATAAGGGTCATGGCTTTTTTGCGACCATAGGAAGCGCTTCCGCCACACAGAAACATCAAAGGACATAGCGCGGATATGGCTTTTAGAAATATGTTCAATTCGACATTCTGATAATTTGGTTTTCACGGCACAAACCGACACACATTCAAAAGGTTTGTATGAAAATGAAAATCTGTGAAAACTGTTGGAATTTGAAAATGCTCGAGCTTATGAATCCTTAGACGATTTTCAGGGTTTAACGGAGCCCCGCCAATTGGATAAAGGAATTTCTTAGAGCCACCTTGCGGGACAATTACGTTCGATAAATCAGTAGCCATCGGGTGAAGGTCGGTCAGGCCGAGTGGCCGCAGAGAAAGACTGATTTTCGGGTGGCTTCAGATGTAATCTCTATTGTAAAGTCTTTATATGCTTTTTGGTTATAGAAATTTTCCGATTTGGCTGTAAGAACAACATCAAAACACTGGTACGTTGTGACAAATCAGTTTTGGCAGTAGTACCAGAACAAGTCGATTTTAAGAGATCGTCAGGGCTTTTCTTCAATCATTCAAATATTATTACGATGTTTGGGTTGTGCGGTATTTTGCAATCGTATCAGTCTTGAGCGCAAATTCGCTAGCACAGATACCTAGTTTCCGTGCCACCCTATGAAAGACTTTCACTCGACGCCAATGAAGGTCTCGACTTCGGGGGAGTTTCGAGTGTTCCGAGGATACGGGATCACATAGATTTTAGTTCTCTGATCTATTTATGTCTCTGTCTTTCTGTCTGTCTCTCTCTCTCTCTCTCTCTCTGTCTCTCTCTCTCTCTCTCTCACTCCTAACATACAGGTGCGGCTAAAAGCCCAAATTTAAAAAAAAAAAAAAGTTTGCTAAAACGAGTTGGAGATGGAAAATGTTTCAAAATAAGCTACATCACGGCCATTATCATCTTACCAGTAGTGTTTTAAAGAACTCGAGGGCTTGGCTTTTTACCACAAACGGCCGGCTAGAAAACAAACTTCTGTCTCGACAAGCCGTTGGAAATTTAACAAAGTGTGTTGTGCTCACCCATAGGGATTTGCCATTTGTCCAAATTCAGGAATGGGCGGATTTTTCAAAAACTCCAAGTCCGTTTTTGAAGAGATCCAAAGTAAACATTCAAGTCACAAGTTGTCTCAAGTCGTAATCTCATTGATCAACATACTGACAGGGAAAAGTAAGGATAGTCCGAAGGGAGAAGTCGAAGTCTTCTAATATGATCCAAAATTGACCTATAAATGTCGCCAATCTGGAATCCGGCCAAAAACAGCCTCAATGCAGCATACGCAGAGGAAAATAGCATGCAAAAAGAGAAGACGCAGAGAAAAAGCGGCTTTTTCTCGTCGATTTCCGTTTGGCGACGGCTATATAGATTTGAGCTCTCATATGTTGAACGCTAGGGTCGGCCCGAGATTTTGGCATTCCGCTCTTCAGCATTCGGAAATCCTTGAAACAAAATGTTGTGGCGAAACACAACTGGATGGCTTTTCCTCGCTCGATGTTGCAAGTTTTTAGCGTTTTTTAAGACTCATAGTCACCTTTACCGTTTTAGGCTTGGAAGTTTAGCTGAAAAATACCCTGAAGTTTCCCGCATAGTTCTAACCAATTATGGCAAAATTTGGGCAGGGTTTTCGGGCCGGCTTGTGGCGAGAAAAGTATTCGGCCCAGTTTGTAAAAGTGTCGAATTAAAATTTCTTTTAAAATCGTTATTTTAGCTTACGTTAAATTTTTAAAAACCCGTAAACACTTTTATGTTACTTCTAATACACATTTAAACTAACTCTAAGTTAGCAAAAATAAAATGTCCCGACCGGGACCGAACCTTGATCGCGTGGGTCACAATATGACTAGGTGGTCCGATGATTTTTTTTTGAAGTCGGAGCGGCCCGAACCAAGGGTGGCTGATTAGCGGGCCGGCCCCGGGCCGGGTCGAGAAAATCTGAGGAACGGGCCGGCCTCACTTTTTTTGAAATTCAATTTTTAAATGTAATTTTCAAAGTCCATATTTTTAAGTTCTGTTTGGTGCAAAACATAGTTCTAATTGTGCAAAACATATTGCGTGAAGGAAGATTCGAACTACCCTATATAAATTTTGTATGTTTTTTCATGGCCGAGAGGCTAAGAGGTCGGACTGGTAATCCGAAGTTGCCCCACTTCGATTCCCGGCCGACAAAACTTTTTTGCCATTGTTTTATACATTAGGTACAATAGAAACACAATTCCTGCACATAAATCGTGAAAAACTTTTTTCAATTTTTGGCATTTTGGACCTCGGGCCGTCCCGTGAATTTTTGGAGAGAGGGCCGGCCCGTAGCCACCCTTGGCCCAAACTATGGTTTCCCGGTCAGATTCATGAGGAACTATGGTTTCTCCCTGACTGTTTGTTTGACCACTGCGATCCCGATCGCCTCGTCATCGCAATTCACCCTTCTTCATGGATCATTGCCCGTTGTCTCCCGCGTACCAAATCGCAGAGTGCGTCTGACCCCGCGGGGCACGTCCGGAATGTCCTTCCCCCGAGAAGAGAACTGCTGGGAGAGAAAGTAGCTGGCAGAGGATGGCTCTCTCCCGCCAGGCGCATCTAATCTCTCCCGGTGTGTGTGATGGGGCCCGACCTTGACCGTTATAACTTTTGTCGCGCGGATAAGAGAGCGGCCGTCCGTTCGCCGCCGCTGTTAAGGAGGGGTGGAAAAAGAGGGGATACAAGAGAGAGAGAGAGAGAGAGAGAGAGAGAGAGAGAGAGAGGGAGAGAGAGAAAGAGAGACGGAGTGACAGCTTTCTTTATCCGCATAACAATGATCAACAACACAACGTAACAGAGCAGAACAAAACGTAACAATCTCAGTAACTGAAGAGGCCGATGGCTCCGTCGGCGCCGGCAGTGAGCAGCCAGGGCTGCGTCGGGTGCCACACGCAGTCCAACATGTTCAGGCCGTCCGTCTGAAAATGTTGGTTACCAATCATCCCTTCTGTCTGTCTGTCTGTCTGTCTGTCTGTCTGTCTCTCTTTCTCTCCACACCTCCGCATTCCCAATGACTCACCATCGTGTGGCCGCGCAGTCTTTTCACCGGGTAGATTTCGTTGTCGCGGAACGAGTCCACGTGGATCCGGGCGTAGTAGACCATGGCTGAGCCGTCGTCGCTCGCAGTCGCCAACAGGGGGTACCTGAAAAAGACGGATGTTTCCAAGCACTCAAGTCAGAGAGAAAGGATTCCTGCTGGTTCACACAAAAAGACAGGAAAATTTGCATATGGCGCAGGCTGAAACGATAATAAAAAAAAAGAACCGTGAACGACAGAAAGAGGATGATTTTGAAAAGGGACAGCAAGGCAGGAAAACAAGTTGATTGTTTGGGGCAATAGAGAAATGTGCCTCACCCAAACGGTTCACATAACCCTCCATAATATAGCTGTCGCCAAACGGGCATCATAGCAATTTTGTCCCAGTATTCTCTGTTGACGATAGATTAGCATATTATTGTAATCTAATTGAAAATAAACAGGGAATAAAGGCACAAATTGGCATGATGCCCGTTTGGCTGCAACTATATTCATGTTTGGCCCAACATAACCAGAGCGCGTCATGAATGCATAACCTACGTAACTTGCGAAAAGTTGCGAAAATGGGTTTTGAGATACAGCAATCTCCCATAAACCTTTTGGCGTATAAACACCTGATAATCGACGTGCCCATCCATAAAATTGGATAACTACGCTTAACTTTAGGACTCTTAGGGAAGTTGTAACCGGATTCAATAAAAGCTGCTTAACACCGCTTAACAACCAGCCAATTGTAGTGTTACCACCCTTAACATGGTCGAATATACACTTCCGAGGTATGCATTTAGACATTTTCTAAGGGTTTATTGGACCGCGCCGGTACCAAAAAAAACGAGCCTAAGTTTGATTAAAGGAACCGTCAATGGGGATCTTATCACAATTTGAAATTAACCATGGGTCAGTCATAGCAAATTTTGGAGCGGGCAGAGGTTCTTTCGGGCCGGGCGGCGGAAAATGGGGGTTTTTTGTTGTTAAGAAATATCGGGCCGGGCCGGACCGAGAAAATTTGAGTCGGGCCAGACCCTTGCCATGGCTGCCATGGGCAAGACTTTCCGCAACAAATACACGAGACATTCCTTTCACAAAGTGGCTGCCAAGTTTTCGTTAGCATACCACTTGCGTAAACGAGGAAAACTCGGGTTCGTGAGGTCCAATCGAACCCATACCGTAATTTTACACAATGAAACTATGCTTAAGGTGCTTTTCACACGAACCTCTTGTGGTAGGCGGTGGCTCGGATGGCCGATCCGTGGTGTCTGAACTTCTTCCACGGCTTGTTCGACAGCTGCAGATCCATCCAAGCGAATTTTCTGTCGAGACCTCCGATCATCAGATTCTATAAACGGACAAAATTAGATTCTCTCTGCGGAAATCCCCACCTCTCCGCTGTTGTCGGGGACCATGGAGCTGATGTGTTTGATTCCGGTGATGCACTTCTTGACCAACTGGCACCTCGCCAGGTCGTACACCCTGATGTGGATCTTCGTGGCGACGAATATGCGAGGATGAGTGGGATGGAAGGCGACCGACTGCACGTGGCCCTTCCTCTTCGTGAACGGACACTGCGACTTGGCCTTGCTCAGCTGGTGGATGTACACCGAGGTGGCGATATCTTCAGTGGCCACAGTGGCCAGGTAGTCTCCCTTTCCGTGCCAGGCCAACTTACGCACCTCCTGAAAAAAGAAACGAATAAGAAAAGTCCCGCTTTTGCACTAACTAAACGACTCTACCACTCGCCAAATCAGCTTCAGCAGATTTGGCTACTCACATTGCCTGACTATCCTATACGTAGGAACTACATTAAAAGCGGCGACGAAGTGATTTTCCCATCAACTGCAAACTGCACCTGTTTTGTTTCTTTAAATCGCCTTGTCTTTACGAAGCTTTATTTCAAAGGAAGGGTACGTAACTGTCCTAAAGACGTCATAATCAGCACCAACCATTTGAACGGGCTAGCCCGAAATTTGTTTTTCGTTATTTTTTATTTTTACATTGAAGAAGGCTCCCAAATTTTCACGGCTCGACCAAAAATGTATGCATTTTTTCAGTGTAAAAATAAAAAATGACGAAAAACAAAAATTTCGGGCCGGCCGTTTCCTAAATTTTCTCGGCGCAGCCCCAAAATTTGCCATGCTTGTTGGGCACTATTGACACCCGGTTGGTACGAAATACTGTTATCTATTACAAAAAAAGGAAATTTAGCCACAATAAGAATAGCGCCCCCACCTAAAAAAAATACTCATGATATTTTAATAATAACTAAGACAATACAAAGACCCGCGCGAGCCACAACTCGATAAAGAAGATTTCATGTGCTTTTTTAGCCAATACATAAGCGCTTAAAAACGCCGAAAATAATCTTAAACGAATCACGCAATGTATGGTTTTTTTGCAGAAATTTTTAAAATTATGGTATATTTATTTGTCAAGGATACTTTCTCACATCCATCCAATGTTTTCATGTCGTTCAGAGTTACGCCTGTTACATAGAATACTCAAGTCACGTACACAGCGAAATCGGAGGAAGAAGATTTGGCTTTTAATTCAATTCATAAATTTGACTAACTACAGTCTTTGCCAAAACAACTGCGTTACAACATGTTGTCGTGTTGCACCTACAGTCTAGCTAAGCGTATTGGATACTCAGGTTGGCAAGGAGTATGTGTCATACTCAATTAAAATATCAAAATATCCCGAACAGTCCTTTAAATCGACTCACATTGGGCATTTTGAGGACGACTCTATCCTTGACGCGTCTCCATTCGACTTTTCCCTCTCCCTCGCCCACAGCCACCTCCTTCAGCAGCTTCTCCGTCTCCGAAACGACCAGTTTGTCTCCGCACTGCGTGCTGATCAGAGCGACCTCTCTTCCCTCGTAGGCCACGGCCACCATGCTCACCGAAGCCTTGGGACAGAACGCCACGCAAGTGACCGGACCGCCCACTTTAAAGGTCTAAAAAGCTCTTTTATGCAGTCGTTTCGGGACCCTTTTACCTTAATACAGCGACCGCTGTCCATGCTCCAGATGCGGACAGTGCCGTCGGCTCCTCCTGAAGCCAGTAGCTCTCCCTTCTCAGGCTCCACACTGATCGAACGGACCTGGCCTTCGTGGCCACGCATGTACTGAAAAATTAGACCTTTAAAAAGCGCGAAACGGCTAAGATTAGACCTTTAAATTATGAAAATAGACCTTTAAATGACAAATTTAGAAAACTTACGAAAGCGAGGGTGGTGGGGAACGGCTTAAGGTCGTTGGGATTCGGCAGTTCCGGCAGCAACTCGGAGGGATCGCACTTGATCTAAAAAAAAAATAAGGGGGGCTTAAGTAACTCAAAAGGGGGACTTGCCTTGAGTTTACGCTGCCTGGGAGCCAAGTAGAGATCGAGGCAACGCTCGAAGCGCTCCGTGATGAACTTGTCGTACTGAGGAACCTAAAAATCTATTTTTATTAACAAAACGCAGAAAATGCGGGTAACAAGCTAAAAAAGGCAGTAAAACTCACTTTTCTAAGAGCGTCGAACTTCTGCGGCAGGTACTGAATCTTCCTGTCTTCTGGCTCAGCCTGCTCCCACTTCTTTTGTTCCTCCTCGTCCAGTAGATATTCAGAAGGCGGGTTGTAGGACTCCGAGTGCACTGGCAGCACCATCTGAAACATGGATATTTAAGTTTGTAGCATTTTGTTAATATTTCAACTAGTGGCGACTGAAAGAGAGTTCCTCGATGTTACAAAACCACCGACTTGCGTTGTCCCCGAATGGTGAATTCCATTACGCACTCGGCTAGCTAGTTAACATAGAGCCCCGAACAATACGGTCGGAATCACGGCTGGACAGGGAGCGTTTGGGGAGCTTGATGCATAAGCCCCCCCCCCCAATGCTGGCTTGCAGGCAACGTAAGCCCCCCTTAAATAGTTTGTTACTATTTTCAACCAAACGCCGAATTACGTAGGTACCGTAAGCACTTAACGTCCAGCTATGGTGGGAATCCCTCCACAGCCGTCGACTGCGTATTAAACTGAGGATCACATGTTTATATGTTTCCGGTAGTCGAAGTAAAATAGTACTTTCATGAAGAGACTCACGTTTGAGGTTTTTTTTTGCCAAAGCTTCGCCGATTCGGCTAACATACGATGCCTGAGGCTCCTACGCTCAGCATGCAAAAATATGCGCCATGCATAAACAGGCTACTTGTGGGGTTCATTTTGCGAGCAGCCATATCATATGCGGCAATTGGCGTGGGTTTACCAAATGATAAATTCTGAATGGCGCGACCAGCTCAAACGAAAAGTCCGGTACATGTTTTTTTCTATTATCTGCGTAACAATGAAACATTTTTGAGCAAGAAAAAACCGCAAAAAAGGTAGTTGTAAAATTTAATATGTTCCGTGTATATAAGTAACGCAAATATTTCCATTGAGGGGGAGGTTTAATGAATTCTTAAAAACCTATAAAAACCAAAACAGACCCTTAATTTTATGCAAAAATCGATTTCAACAAACCTTGGGTGCGGGCATGTGTACCCGCATGCGGGCCAATTCCGCCTTGGTCTTGTGGTCCATGGCGTCCTCGGATGACCAGAGATCGTAAACCTGAAACAAAATTACAGTACCAATACAAATTAATACAAAACTAACCTTTTTAGTCTCCTTCTTCGGTTTGGGACCCTTGGCCCAGCCCATTTTGATGGCGTGGACCATCCGACTGACTTTTTTCATTTCATCTCGAGACGGAATAAAACGGGCCTTAGGCTCGGGCCTGAAAATTCGTTTATTTACCGCTAAAACTAAAACAGTTTGAAGACTGCCTACTTTCATTTTAAAGGACTATTGGAGCCGAATACATACTCCTCTCTGCGAACGTTTTAACATAACATTTCCGGCTGTCCGTTGTTTACAAGGCTCAGGCTCAAATATTTTATATATATATATATATATATATATATATATATTTGTTTTTTTTTTTAGAAAAAAGATCCCTGACAGTCCTTTAAAATGTTAAAAAAAATTGGGGCGAAACTCACCGATTATCGATGGGATGAATGGAGGTTTCGGATGAGAACAGGTCGAGGAAGGGCTCATAAGCGTTGTACTTGGCAGAGGGGTACTTTCCAGTGGCGATGTTGCGAATTGTGGCAATCTAAGGTGAAAAATAGTGATATTTTTGACAAAGAGGGTACCTGTTCTTCTGTGAGAACGACGTCTCCTCCCGACTGTCGATCGAAGACCTTCCTCCAGTAGTCGGGGTCTTCCATCTTCTCCAGGAAAGTGTCGATTTCTCCCTTCTTCGCGGCCTTGATGATCTTGTCGCCCTCCTTGTCGTAGCCAATGTGCTCCTCATCGTCGTACCAGTTGATCGGAATGTTGCCTATCGTGTTGCGCAGGTCCTGAAAAAAAAAGAATTGAGAATTGCAAAATAAACGGTTCCGATCCAAGATTAGAAAATAGGAAAACCGAGGCACGCTCATTTAGACATTTTGGCCCGAACATCCCGCAGCACCGTCAAAGTGCCGCTCAAAAAAGCCGGTTTCGATCCCGTTCAGCTTCTTTTATGTACAATTGATGGCTAAAATATGTTATCTAAGAGCACCATTAAGTTGTATAAAACTTTTAATTTTTGTACACGGTCCCTTTTTAACGGTTTTGAACTGAATTTAGTGGGAGAGGGGGGGGGGGGGGGGTTTAAGGAAAAGTCCATTTTCGAAACTGGTATTATGCCGAATGAGTTGATGAAAGTTTCTATAGTCGACCGCAACCAGCAAGATGAACAGCACAGTGATCCGCACTGCGAAATGTGTGCGTGAAAGCATGCAACCTTATTTACATAAAGGAAAATTTACGTAAAAGTCATCTGGATATTTACGAGGTATAGTCCCGCCAACCCTACTTCGGCGACTCTTGGAAATGAGTGAGATTATTCTGATGTTAATATTCGAATTGCCCAATATTACAACAAAAAAAATAGTGCGCTACAAAATGGGCGTGGCCTCTTTTTGGCCGAAGTAGGATTGGCAAGGAGTATACGCTCACTCTGCGTAGTTGGTTAATTTTAGTGTAAATTCAATCGGATCGTCGACCCCCTAGGTTGACATTGATAGTTTGTAACGCACGACAGAAAGATTTTACAGCCATGGCTTTTTCAACACTGAATAAAAAAATTAAATGAGCTGCGAAAAATCGATCCCGCCGGGCACATTAAAGGACTGTCAGCGATTTCTCTATTGAAAAAACATGCAGCAAAATCTCAAAAACTAGGAAGTGCCATAAAAAGCTGACAATTACAATTTTGTAGCTTTACATGCGTGGATTTGAGATCAATTTTTGGTGGAAAACAAATTCTTCTGTGAGGTAGAAAAACGCGAAAAACAACTATCAATTACAAAACGCAATTTCTCAACGGAGAAATTTTTGTCGTTTACCAAAGAATTGCTATATACGTTTCAAATTTAGCTCGTTACGATAGTAGTAATAGGATCAATTAAAAATGTCTATTTACAGAGAATTTGATGCTGCCCGTACATGTCTGCTTCAGGGTGAAATATCCTACAACGAAATCGTTAAAATCCAACGCGCCCCGCTTGCATTTACGTATGCGGCCCATATTCGGGCCCTCGGGCGTGACTGCCCGAGGCCTACACCTCAACCAGGCTGACTTCCGCGGCACTGTCCGGGTCTATTGTTGCGCAAATTAAAGAAAGTCGTTTCAAGAACAGAGCAAGGCAGTCCATGAACTGCCATTGCCCTTGTCGGCGGCCTGTGCAGGAGTGTGTGAACCTTTTATGGTGATCTGAGTGGGTTTCGAGACTCGTATCAAACAAATTACGCCTAAAAGATTTAAATAACAGTTTCCGAATTTAAAAATAGTTCTTTAACCGGGATCCTTCTTCTGGCACTCTTTCGCAAACGGCGGGAATATAAATATGCTTCGGCGCCAAAAATGGATACAAATAGGGATACCGTCAACCTTTCATGAGAATCTAAGAGCGCTTCGGAACCCATTTCCTACAATTAGTCTGTCATAGTTCCTTATCGTCTCACAGCTCGCCAGACACAGGAATTTAAAGGACTGTCTACGTTTTTTTGTTGTTGTTAATTTTGAGATAATTGATCATCTTTAGAGTTCAAAAAATGGCTCTGTACTCTTTGTATCGGTGTCTAATAATCTGCTAAATAAGAAATCACAAAATTTCCTCGTTTTCTGGATGTAGTGACGGAAAGATTTCACCCCCTGTGTCCGTTCGCTATGGAGTGCGGCGTGCTGTGACGTCTCGAATCGTTACTGATTGGGAATTTGGCAGTTTTCCACTTTAAAAATAGTCCTTTAATGGGGATCGTTCTTCTGACAGTTTTTAGCGGAATTCCGCGGCCGCAACTCGACATTTGCACCAAATTCTGTTCAGAAACAGGTTTAAAAAAATAAAGTAATAAACGCGGAATGAGACGAACCTCCTCATCGGAAGAGTCGTAGTCGTACTCGTCCTTCTCCTTGACGACCTTGGCAGTCATTTCCTCCTTCACATCCTGTTGCTCCTCCTTCTTCGGTTTGCCGTTGACCTCGGTCACCGCCTGTCTCTTCTTCCCCACCTTCTTTTTCTTCGGAACGTCGACCCCGGCCATTCCTAAGCAAATTTATCTCGTGAAAATCTGCCAACGAGAAAAGGCATCCGGGCAACGCGGAAATGGCATCCTCGACGGTAGAGTCCGCGTAAACAGCGGGCATTTATAAATAACAGGCGAGTGCAACGACTCTTCTACGTTTGAACATATTTTTTATTCTGAAATTGGATTTTTTTTTAAACTATTTGACATTAATTAGAACATCTTTATGGGTAATTTACTATATTTTTTAAACATTTTCCGTGACCTTAAGGGTGAGCTGACGTTAGGAATCCTGCGATTTTAAAAAGACCTTCATTCGCTTACTCAGTTTTTACGCCTGTTTCCGCCAAAAGCACGTAATTTAATGTAAAATTTGGAATTTTGACCTCAAATTTAGCAATCAACAGGTAAAAGACGTAAGGAATGCACTATTTTTGTTCGCCCATGACAAATGTGATTTTTTCCCACACCAAATCTAAAAAGTTTAAAAAATAAAATTTCAAAATAAAAAATATGTTCAAACGTAGAATAGCCGTCGTAGAATAGTCGTTGCACTAGCTTGCTGTTTATGCGGACTCTAACGCCGCGAATTCCCGGATACCTTTTTTTGTATGCCCTGAAAATCGAGAAATAAGCAGATATTGTGACGTTTTTCAACGTAAAAGTCAAAGAATGGACAAGAGAAATACGATACTTTAATCCCGTGACATCAATTCTCTAACAAAGATAAACAAAATACCGGTAATATGGGGTCGAGAGATTCAATACCTACTGAAGCTACAAAAATCGAATAAATAACCTACGAAAATATAAGGAAAATGACAGGAAATAGCGGAATCCCGGTCTATTGGGGAAATCGGGGGAAATACAACATAGAGTACCGGTAATCGAGGGGACCCTGTCGGGCTATGGCCCAAAGCAATGATTCGAGATCTATATATCTAACTACACACAGAGAGAGAAGGACATGATGCGGGAGAGGATGGGAGTGACGTTGTCCACGGTGCCTCCGGCGGCGATCCAGCGCGCTTGTAGGTGGCTGAAATGAGGGATGATTAGAGAGAGAGAGAGAGAGAGAGAGAGAGAGAGAGAGAGAAACTCACTCGTAGATTCCTTCTTCGCAGTCCGTGACGCCTTCTGATGGGAGATCCTCCACGGAGAGGATCAGGAGCGTGTTCCTGACCTGGAAATACATTGCTTAGAATACCAGATTACTATGTGACACGCCGGTTTCTTGAGAATAAATCAAAATTCCGAAAATTAGGAGTTACCGCGAAACGTTGACAAGTTACTTGTGGCCCACAAGTTGTGGGGTCAGTTTCGATGTTTTTCTATGGTGGGGGTAGCGCAAATGAACCCCACGGGTAGCTTGTTCATGTATGCGTGTGTCGCAAGTCCCAATGTTAATAAATTTCAAATTTCATTTTTAAATTTCAACAAAAAAAAATTCAGGACAGAACTGCCAATTTATGACCATAAATGGTACCGAGTGGGTGTCGTTCTCTCTTGCTTCTAAGAAAAAAACCAAGTACATCAATTGAGTTAGAATAAATATAGTTGATGCAAAAACTACTTTCTCACAACGTGCTTTCGATGTGGAATCTCGTGAAATGCGTGCAATAGGGTACTCAGCCCGTGTACGCAGCAGTATCGGCCGAAGGTGATTTGGCAAGGGTATACCTAGTTAGTTGCCGCAAAAGACACTTTACGCCAATTTTTAAAGAGAATCCGTCGTAAATCAAAGCTTTCGCTACTACAGTGCCGCAAAATGCAACTCTTGCCGAGGATTATGAAGATCACTATTTTCGAAGGAGACAAATGAGCTTGGGAAACAAAAAAGAAGAGGTTCTACCTACATAAAACATAGGCGGACGTGAGGTACTTACAGTACCTACGTAATTCGGTGTTTGGTTGAAAACGGTAACAAATCAATTAGATGACGTTGCATCAGACGCACGATTTGGGGGGGGGGGGTTGCGCATCGAGCCCCCAAACGCTTCCCCCCCCCCATTCATGCCGTAAACCACATTCTTCCGGAACTACCATAACAAAGAAAACAAAAATAGTAGAAACCAACGAACCAGGTACGAGTCGCTGTCGGCGAAGGCATGGAGAACGAGGGGCGCGTCCCAGGCCAGCTGATCCACTCCGGCGACGGCTGCCACCGGCATCTGTCCTCCCTCCAACTCTTCTTTGATCAACGTGTGCAGGTGGGATCTCTTGAGACTGCCGCTGCCAGCGATCACGTGGGAGGCGACCTTGTCCTGGGATATCTAAATTGAAAAACTGTTTTTAAAAAACATTTTAACTATTACCTTGTCGACGATCTTCAGAAGCGTCTCCGCCAGGGCTGCGGAATTCCGGCCGGCGATCGTCAGGACAATCGGGTCCTCCTTGCCGTCGACGATCCACTGGAAAAGTGGGAGTTAGGCCTTTAAAAAATGAAGAAAAACCTGCTCTCCGAGGACCAAGAGCGAGTGAATGTCGCTCTTCTTCAGGCCGAACTCCTTCATCAACGGCTTCATCTCCTTCCTGTACGCCGTCCACATGCCCGTCTGGTCCTGAAACGATGGAATTAGCTAAATTTGTAACCTATTGGGAAAAAAGTTATAATTCAACAAAAAAAAATACTCACATTCGCCCTGGAAGCGCCGTACAGCCCCTTCATAAAGGTTGCGGCCAGCAACAGGAGGCACAGCGTGACGAGGATCGTCAGATGGTGCTTCGCCGCGAACTGAAGCCATCCGCCGGAGGTGGAGCAGATCCTGAAATAAAAATAGGTTTAGGTTCAAAAATACTAGCAAAATAAGCTTTTTCTGGCGACAAACTCACTTGAAATCGTCGATCATTCGGCTGAAGCACTGACTGGCCGAGAAATCCGTGCAGTTGGTGATATTCGTGTTGGAGTGCTCCTCAACCCACTCAATCTTCGTCGTAATTCTAGAATCTTCTAATCAAAAATCCAATTTTAAAGGACTAACTTGTAACGATCCTTGTCCCTGTCTAGATTTCCGGCCACGTAGGTCATGTCCGTGAGGTTCGGACTGCTCCGGTGCCTCCTCTGATGGGCGGAGCTCTCCTGGATCGGCGTACTCGACGCGGCGATGGAATTCACGTCGAATCTGGAAATATAATCATTATTATTAGTTACAAAAAGAGTTATTTAAAAAAAAGTGAAATAAACTCACGAGGAGATCAGGCTGGTCTGCTGCGGAGAAGTCGGCGTTGAGCCTCCTTGATGCTCTTCCTCATCGTCCGGCTGCTCCTCCGTGAATCTCTCCAGCACCGGGTATATAGGAGATGGTAAAGTCATCTAAAAAGATCGAGTTAAAACAGTTGACCAACAAAATAAAGAAAAAAAAAAGAAAAATTTAAAAAGCGTTTTCAGTCAAATCAAGCGAATTTTCTTTTAAAATATGTCTAATATGAACGATTTCAAAGCAAATTGGCAGCAATCAGTGTTTTAGCAGCTAAATTTCGAAAAACTGGGTTCTAGAGGCAAAATGTTGTAGCAAGTGTATGACAAACAAATAAAATACGTAAAACATGATGGCAGACATTAGGAAATGCGGGACACGTTAGAAAAAGTGAGAAATTCGGCGCCCGCGCCAAACACTAGGAAAGCTGGCGCCACAGTTAGCAAATTTCGCAAACTAAAAGGAAAGTGCAAGCTACATGCCAAGTAAAAATGAAGAGTTTCTACAGTTTAAAAAGTGAGCAGTGCATGATATGATTTTTAAAATGCAGTAATTTTATTAATTTTATATCTTTTACAACAAATATGACGAATTTAGTGCTATAAAAACAGAATAAAAATACAAAATGAAATAAAACCAAAAAATATACAGAATGGCGATACTAACGCTCCATTGACAAAAATCTGCCCCACTGCTAATTGGCAGGGTTCCAAAGCCTAAAAATTAAAGGACTTAACTCAAAATCCTAAAGCGATTGGGTTACTGTGACGTTTATTTCTGCTGTTCTTGCTTTTAAACCGCTTTCGAATTTTCCGAATTTATTTTTTAAATTTTTAAATTTTGCGGGGCTTTTTAAAATTTAGTAATTTTTCCAAAAAAAAAAAAAGGGTTTTCAAAAAAAAGTGCGGGAAAAACTTTATTTTTTTAATGGTTTGTGGCTTTTTTGTAGCTTTCTTCAGGCGATTGATATATTTCTTCATTTTCAGTAATGATCATTCCCGTCCGCTGTTTCACCTGCGGCAACGTCACCGGAAACAAGTGGGAGGCGTATCTCGGACTGCTCCAGGCCGATTACACGGAAGGTTGGTGGTTTTTTTTATTACTTAAAACCTCTGTTTTGGTGGCGATACTGTTTTGCTCAGTTTAAACTTTTTTTTAAAAGCTAGTAAGGTTGATCTATAAATTTATGGGATCTGAGAACAACGCTGAAGTCCTGTTGACGTGGAATATTGAGCGATTTCCTCAGAAAAGCCCGGTAGAAGCCGAATTTCGTGACGTTCTGGTCGTTGAAACCAAGGCATTCTGGGCGTTGTTTTGCATTTGCGTTACGTTTTGATTTCTACTTACTATGCTTATTAAGTTTGAAAAAACGTAGCTCTGAATAATCTAAATCATCGCTTCTAGGTGACGCCCTCGACGCCCTGAACCTGCGCCGTTACTGCTGCCGTAGGATGCTGCTCGCCCACGTGGACCTCATCGAGAAGCTTCTCAACTACCACCCCCTCGAGAAGTAACCGTCGCCGCTCATCGTCGTCATTGTTGTTGGTTGTTACTCTGTACATTTTGTTCCCTCCACGAATATGCGCATAAACATTCACTCCCGTTTTCTGGAATTTTCGACAAATCGTTGGAGTTTCCACTCCGAATGTATCGTATTTTCATTGCAACCCCTTGTTTGTGCACACCGTTTCGACAGGTGTGTGCTCTCTCCGTGAATGACACTCATCTCCAATCACCGCCTCGGAATGAGCGTTTGTTTCGACGCGTGCTCTATGGATTTGTAGTCCATTTTCTACTTTTTTTTGTTATAACACTTTGCTGCCGTGCCTATCAGATCGCGTAACTTTCTCCGAAACAGGTTTCCTTCAGTTTTCTTTGGAGTTCGGCGGCTGACTTGGCTATTGCTATAGTTCCAGCGTGGTTGCCTTCATTTCCAGCTTCCTTATGCAATTTGTCGTTTAAATCTTCGTTCAGGCAAATATGCGCTACCTTGTTTGGAGCTTTGGAGTTTGATGAATTTGGAAAAGTCCAAATCTGTGAATTTGCTAACCAACACACTTGAAAACGGGGGGTATTTCTGCGAGTGGGCTCCTTCAGTTTATTCACTGAACTTTTGGACGTACATTTCCAACTAATTTTTGATTTTCTGAATTACATAGCTGGGAAACGTTGTGGTAGCTCGACTTCAATTTTTTTCGGCCTTGAGAATCAGCTTTTTGTGGATCTACCAACGACATTGCGGATAAATAATATTTTAAATTCAGTTGCGATAATACAAATAGCATTTTTTAGCAGTTAGAATGCCACATTTCTTTTGTACAGTTCAGAATGAAAGGTCACCTTCTTGAATCTACTCTTCAGTCGCAGTTGCATTCGTTTTGATGAGATTTGTCTTCGAAGTTTATTCCTTGGCAAAGTGCCAAGAAGAAGAGCAGTTATTAATGGTCACGACCAAGCATGGCAACGGGCCGGCCCGCTTCAAAATTTTTCTCAGCCCGGGCCGGCCCCAAATTTTGCCATGCTTGGTCACGACACCATGAGACCAGAATTCAGCTGTTGACATTGGGTGAAAAAGGATTACTATCGTTTTAAACTAATGTCAACAGCTGAATTCTGGTTTCATTGTGTCGGGACCATTATTAATATTCGCTCTTCTTCTTGGATTTTTGGAAATTTCTGCTGCCGCTCGAAACACCATGATACGAGCTGCAGCAGAAATCTTTCTTCGATTTTGGCAAAGAATGACTAAAGTACAACTTTGACATCATGCGATGTTCACCTTTTCCTCTTGCCTTGGCGCGAAAGTCACTTTTACACTTTTTGTACGTGAAACAGTTTAAGTTGAGCATTTCTACCTTCTCTTGCGTTTGTGCGGTCGCTGCCAATCATTTAGCGATTGATCTTGCTGAATTTACCTTAAGAATTATTCCTTTGGCATACAGAATTCTTCTTGTTTAAAAACTTAGTTTTATCAAAAACTACCGCCCATTTGCAGTTCGCGTTCACGATTTATCCGCTGTCCTTGGCCAGACGCAACTGTCCATCTCTCGCGTCCTGGCTTGACCCGCGAACTTTCTCCCGCGTGCCTCGGCGTCTCTCACTTTCGTGCGCTATTCCCGCGTCCGCCACCATTCACCCCTCTGAGAACTGGGGGGAATCCTGTTCCATATCCACTCCACCCCTCATCCCTTTCTTGCATTTTCTCTTCTTGCCTTATTTGTTTTTCCCATTTTTTTGTATTTCTCATGTAAAAACAACATTTTTTCAGCAGCCTTCTTCACCTCCAGGGCACACCGACACCAAAATGACCCGTGAGTTATTTTTTCATTTATTTTCTGTGTATTTTTTTTTATTGATTTTCTTTATTTTTCTATTTTTGCAGGCGGTAACCAGCGCGATTTGGCCCGTGAGAAGAACCAGAAGAAGCAGGCGGACGCTAAGAAGAAGCTGGGCGCCGCCGGTCGCGAAGGAAACGCCGTAAGTTGGATTTTAAATAAAGTTATTAAAATTTAAAATGTCGAAGACGTGGTTTTACTTCAACAAATTTCGAGTTAGCGCGGTGTTTCTGTAGCGATTTGGTGTGTGTCCGATTTTACCCCGGGATGTTTATAATTTCGAACTCTATTGCAGCCTTTTTTTTTAACCAAATCGCCCGCTGAGCTTAAATTTGTGTTGTTAAATTGAGTTGAAGATTCAATTCAGTTAAGACCCCTTTTTCTAAGTGCGGCTTCACTCGAAACAAATTTATGCTCCCCACCAAAACTGGTATGGGGTCTTAATTTTTGAGCCCCCATCACGGCTCTGAGCTAATCTACCAGAAACTATCCAGTTTTTTTGTAGCCTTACAGGTTAACGTTACAAATTGTTACAGTAACAGAATAATTGAAATTCAAAGCCAAACAATACGACTTTCGCTTATTCGTAAACGGGCAAGATTAGCTACACGGTTAACTTAATTTAGGGGGGGGGGGTTTAAAAAATTTGTACAAATAGAATGGGGGCGCTGGTTTGCCGAATATCGAAGTCTGATTTTAAAAAAAGAAATTTGTTCCCAAGCTCCGGAGCTTACAATTTACAATTATAAGTTTTTTTTCAACGCATTTTTCAAAACGGAGCTTTTTATTTTCTAGGGTTTGTCGACTGCCGGCCGCATGGACCGTGACGCCGAGGCGATGCGGATAAAGCAGCAGAAGGCGGCGGACAAGAAGGCTGCCGACGAGGCGGCGGCTGCTGGAGCCGCGAAGAAGGTGGCCAAGGTGGACCCGCTCAAGATGTAACCCCCTCCGATTCCTATATTTATCCCCTCCCGAAGTTACGATTCGTTACGGTTTGTGAATTGCGGACGGAAAATGAACATTATTTATCACTTCTTGTTCTCTCCATCGGTCAGGGCGACAGTTGGCGTCGCTCTTCGCCTGCTAGCTAGCAGGTTCGGGTTTCACTCGTTTGCTTTACCCATTATCCATCGATCACTTGTTTTTCATGCGACATGGGGAGTTATAAATACCAATATAGCAAACTTCAAGCCGTCTCCGGCGCTGTTGGCAACCTTTTCCGCTTTTAGTGCCTTTGGAAACCTCAAGTCGCTCTTAGTAGTCTTGGAAACCGCAGGCCGCTTTCAGTTGTCTTGGAAACTGCAGGCCGCTCTAAGTATTCTTGGAAACCTCAGGCCTCTCTCAGTAGTTTTGGATACCACAGGCCCTTTTAGTACTCTTGGAAACTTCAGGCCGCCCTCAGTAGTCTTGGAAACCGCAGGCCGCTCTCAGTATTCTTGGAAACCTCAGGCCGCTTGTAGATCTTCTTGAAAAAACCTCAGGCCGCTAAGAGCCGGCTGAGATGATGGGGCATGGTTAGAGTCGAGCCAAGCCATATTGCCTCGAAGCTTCACTCTTTAAAAAAAATTAAAGCCGATTTTGTGGCCTTGTTTTTCTAGGAATCCAGAGCTTGAGAAACGTCAATATCGAGTTGAGCCCCCTTTCTCAAATATGTCTTCACTGAAATGAATTTAAGCCCCCCACTAGAATGGGGACTCCTTCAGTTAAGCCCCCCAAAGCAGGATTCAGTGTCTTTATAATACGATTGAGATTAAGACTGTGTCAATAGTGTAAACTAGATAAATTATACTTTTAATAATTTAAACTTTTAATTAGTTCACTTACAAACTCAGACAGTTATTCAAAAAGAGCTTTACATTTAATAAATTGTGCCATATTTTGTTTTTGAAAAGGAGGCCCTCCTCAAACTACATATGGGGGGCATAACTTTGTAGTTTGATTCTTTTACACCCCCGCCTCCTATTTATTTTCCTTTAAATTAGGTTTTATTAAAATTATGTAATATTGAATAGTTTATTATGTAAACCATCAATGTACACTTGTGTAGATAATAATTATGTAAACTTTTTCAGTAAAATCGTTTTCAATGTGAAATTTTCTGTATATTTCGAATGGCTTCAGGTCCGTTTTTGATATATGGGTAGTGACACGCGTCCCCGTCGTGCCCAAATCCTCCGCAAAGCCACGGAGCCACCGCCGTCTCGCATTATACCTCTTCTTTTGGGACGAAACGAAGCACCGCGTCTCTCTGTCTGTCTGTCTCTCTCTCTCTCTCTCTCTCTCTCTTTCTCTCTCGATCTTTCTTCTTTTGTTGTTGTTGCAGCCACTGACTCCGCTTTTTCACCATTTTTACTGCTTATTTTTCCATTTTACTGCCCATAACCCTTGTATTCCCTCCAGCTGCCATCATTTTACTGCCGGAAGGCTCCGGTAGCTGTCAACCGGCTGTCGCCAAGAGGGGCGTTTTTGTCTCCTCTTTGAGATAAGGACCTCCTGATTGTGTAATACGACTATCTTCCGGACAACTGTCTACTCAGCGATCGGAAATCGTTAACTTTTTACTATCTACTCCAATTTCCGGCTGTCATTTGGAGGTTTGCACCCGGAAATTAGTATTTTCTTTTATTTATATTCTGCCCCTCGGCTTTCCGTAGTTCGTTAGCTGGCTGTGTAATTACTGCCGCGGGCGGTGTTCTTGGGTCCGATTTGCGAACTAATCGCATTTTCGGAGAGGAGCACCCCAAAAAACGACATTTTGGTTGCAGAGAGAGAGAGAGAGAGAGAGAGAGAGAGAGAGAAAGAAAGAAAAAGAGAGAGAGATACAGAGACAGAGACAGTGAGTGAGTGAGTGAGTGAGTGAGTGCGTGAGTGAGTGAGTGAGCGCGTGAGTGAGTGAGTGCGTGCGTGCGTGAGTGAGTGAGTGAGTGAGTGAGTGAGTGAGTGAGTGAGTGAATGAGTGAGTGAGTGAGTCTCTCTACCTGACCTCTCCCTGTGATAATGTCTCTTTTCAACCGGAGGTGGTCGTGTTTTGCGCAGTCCCCCGAGTGCGCTCCATCATCCGTCGCCGTGTCGTTGCCCTCATTAGCCTCCCACCCCACGCTCGGCCCTCTCCTTTTTAGACCCCTGGGCCACGAGGGCTTTTCCTGTTTACATAGACGACGTTCGAAAAGGCCAAGTGGCTTTTGGGGGACAAAATAGTGGTTTTTATTATTCCAAAGGTTACATTTTGAATTCTTTTTGCCTGTTGAATTCTTTTTGCCATTGCATTTCGTCCGTTTTATAATTAATGGTCGTCGAGTTTTATTGCAGAACACTTGCTAGTACGAATTTCCTTGTTGTTGTGATTTGTTCAGTTGGGACGACTAGGCTGGCTCAGCCAACCAGTTTTTGGGTGAGAAAAACACAAAAATGTTGAAAGAGGTGAACTCTGTATATCTGTCCCTCACTCACTCACTCACTCACTCACTCACTCACTCACTCACTCACTCACTCACTCACTCACTCACTCACTCACTCACTCACTCACTCACTCACTCACTCATTCTCGATTTAAACGCGACGAATCGATATCCTGGGCCTCATCCTCTGATCTTCCATTCTTTTTGCTCTTTGTCCTCCCCGGTGCAAACATATCAAAGTCGGCTCCCGTGAAATAAAAAGAAACATTTACATCGGTACACGTGTTCTTGACGGAACAGTTGCTCAAAGGTGGCGTGTTTTGAGCTGATGTTCTTCTCAAGTCACATCACCCGATTCGTTGTTTTCCCGAGTCTCGAATTCCAAAGGAATGACTGTTTCGAAGAAACATGTTTGCATTGCTCAGCCTCTTCTCTCTAATCTCTCTCCCACTCTCTCTCTCTCTCTCTCTCTCTCTCTCTCTTTCTGTCTCTCTCTCAAATTTCGCCATTTCAAAGATCGTCTGTCGTGTCCATTTCACCTCCGTTATGTCGTTAGGCGTTGTTTTCCCCACTGGCGATGCCTCCTTTTTCGAAATTTATGCCACCCCTTGCCTGGAATTTTGGCCTATTCGTGAGCTTATTACACAAAGATTCAAAGATCTTTCAATTTTTCTTTCTCACATATGCTAGGAGACCTTAAAATCTCGAATCTCGAATGACAATGTTTACTAAGCAGATTTTCTCACGCCTTCACTCATGTTAATGGGGTTAGTCACGTTCACACGCTCCTTGATTTCGGATTACACACACACACACACACACACACACACACACACACACACACACACACACACACACACACACACACACACACCGTTTGGCATGGATCTTTTACTTGTTCAACTGGACTGATTTCCCATTTACGCTGGCAAAATTTTCAGTTTTGTTAAAAAGTAGTGAAATCTCTTTTCTCCAATTATTTCTACAGGTTTTGCAATAAAAAATACCTCTGTCTTAATATCGCATTTTTCTATATTTGCACTATTGACGTCGAATTTCTGTTGTTTCTTAGACATATTATGTTTTCGTTGTGGGACCCCATTTGCAATCATTATTCACCCTCGCAAACGGAAAATGATGGATGCGTTCCTCAGCCCACATGGAAAGGCAACTGAAAATGTGCATATTTGCGGATAGTTTTTTCCCTTTGGGACCCAAACTAAGTGAAAATTTTCGCTGTTCTTTCAGGCCCGAAACATGAAGCGATGGAACCCTGATTTTACCATACTTTCCATGTTACGGTACCTTGCGTTTTCCCGTCGAGACCCACTTCCTTGTCCTTCCTTCACTCTATGCTAAAGCTTATGGTAATGAGAAGCCAAAGGGAACGGCCATTGTCGGCGCAAATTGAATCGAAACACGCAAGAGCCTCTTGCTGCCAGCCGAATAGTGTGCCAGCCGCTTCCTCAATTGCTGCCAGTCGGTTTGATCTTGTTGCCAGCTGGAATGGTTAAGAGGGACATAGTGACAGAGACAGAGACAGAGAGAGACAGTGAGAGAGGATGCTTGAGAGACACATACACAGATACAGAGAGCTAGAGAGATTGAGTGAAGACAGAATGACACAGATCGAGAGGGACATAGATACAGATTAATGTAGAGACAACGTGAAAGAGAGATAGAGATACATATAAAGTGAGAGGTGAGACGAAGAGACATAGTAAAAGGCAGAAACAGAGACTTATATATAGGAAGAGATAGAGGGACATAATGATTAACAGAGATACAGAGAGAAAGAGAGAGAAAAAGTGAGATAGGGAGAGAGAGAGAAACACATAGAGAGAATCCGAGAGAGAATAGAAATAGAAAGTGTGAGAGAGTGAGAGTTACTGAGAGAGACATTGAAAGACAGAGAGAAAGAGAGAGAGAGAGAGAGAGAGAGAGAGAGAGAGAGAAAGAAAGTGAAAGAGAGACATAGGGAAAGTGACAGAGACAGAAACAGAGAGATAGAAAGAGAGCTTGAAACAGAGAGATAGAAAGAGAGATTGAAGATCCGTTCTGTTGCGGTTCGGCACCGGTCATTAATCCTGTCCGCCACTGACTCATGTTAACATCCAGCTGTACTCGCAGTTGACAGCTGTTCCCTCACCCGTACACCTCATCTCTCACTTTCACCTCTCTCTCTCTCTCTCTCTCTCTCTCTCTCTCTCTCCATTCCCTCTCCTTGGCAACAGTCACGATCCCATTTTCGGCATCTCCAAATCGCCGCCGTCGCCGCTGCCAGTAATGGCTCCCGTTCTCTTCCAAAACCCTGCTGCTTGTTGTTGTTTTCCTGTCGCCGGAGCGATTTTGATTAAGGATTCCGGATGAGGCTCTCCCCGGCCCCTCCGAACACAGAGCGACGAGCTTTGTTGTAATGTTTCACGGCCGACAGCCTCCTTTGACCGCTGCTCCTCTACACCACTGCGGGCGCCCCGAAAAGTAGTCGCTTCGTTTTTATAGACTTTTCCTATACATTTTATCGGCTTTCAAACTTTTCTGGAAAGTTGTAACCACGCTTTGCTTGATTTATGAGCTGCGAATGTTCAATTTACATTCTGACCCAGGCTTTTGTTGTTGATAAACTTCGCAGCTCATAAACTTTGGCAAAATAAACAGAAAATGGTGGTTATGAAACACCGGGTTCTCTCTCTCTCTCTCTCTCTCTCTCTCTCTCTGTCTCTGTCTCTTTCTCTCTCACACACGCACACGCACACGCACACGCACACATTGGCAAATCGCGGCAGACGCAGAGGAAAAGCGACTTTTTTGAGAACAAAGCGATAGTGTACACGTGCGACTCAAACCCGTACGGGAACGGCGCCTACGATTGGCCTAATAGGGGCAGGGATCGCCACGACAAACTGCCAATCGTGAGCTTGCTCCCGTAGCCAACCACGGGAACGCAAAAAGCCTTCCATTCAGAATGAAATGTTGGCACAATTTTTGGAATCCCTCCAAGGAGGGAAACTAATTGGTTTCTCTATCTTTCTGTCTCTCCTTCTCTCTCTCCCACCTCTCTCTCACTAAAGTAAGTATATGTCTCAGTCTAGCCATGTTTAGGAATAGCTTTGGCAAACTGCCAAAACCATCAAAAGTGTTGAAAACACAGTTTTTGGCAACTCATCACAGCTCTTTTCGTGGTGGCATTCTATATCCAAATGCAGGAAAATGGGCAAAATTTCAGCTCTGTTTTCGAAGTGACCCGACTTATTGGAAAGGTTGTGTACCTAAAATCCTAAGTTTGCCAAGATTTTCTCTTTTCTGTTGTTTCTTTGCCTATTTTAACCCTATTTTCGTTCTGAAAGGCAAACGATATAAAACCCTGCTAAGTGCGATAAATAGAAAATGAGTTCGATTTTTCGATATCGAACTATTATTTTACTTCGGTGAAGTGAAAGATGTTGACAATTTCGATCATTGCATATATATCTTTCTCTTGATCCATAAAAGTACCCCCTTTCCTTTTTTGGAGCAGAATGAACCGAGATATGACCGCTTGAAATTTAGGCGCAATTATCGAGTGGCGCGCCACTCGGGCCTCTCTCGCTTTCCCGCGCTTTCTTGCTTTTCCCTGCCTCTTTTTGAGTCCAAATTACATAAACTTGGTATGCTTCACAATCGTAGAAACGTCATCTTTTCAATGAAGGTGTTTTTAAAGAAATTGCAAGAACGGTCTCTCTGTTAAAACTGGAAAAACGACCTAGTATCTCTATCGTTTCCATTGTAAAGTTTCCTGGCTTTTCACACCTTTTCGCACCGCTCAGTTCCTTATCTAAAGATGAAAATCTGCGTAAAAATCGGGTCTATCGAATGGCTGACTCATCAGTTTCCCGCTGAAAAACCGTTTACCCATCCGCTACGCAGCTGTTGCCACGCGACCTGCAGAGAGCTTTTCCTTTTTCCTCATTTTGCAGTTTTCTCACGTCGGCTGCATTTCTGGGATTCCCACACGCTTTTTCCAACTTCCAGTATTACAACTTTTGGTCTCTTGGCCATCATGATATCACGGCAAATGCAAATTGCACTATACAGCGAGACCGAACAATGACAATAATGCACTTCCCACGTTTTATATCGAATATTCATGTGAGAGAAACCATTTGGAGGCTATAAAAGAGAACAAGGTGGGAAATTCGCTCATTTTGATCATTCAACCCCCTTGGACTACAGTTCGGCCCCCAACTCTTAACCAAATGTTGTTCAGTGTGTACCACTGCGCCATGGGGGCTAATTTGTGACACCTAGGGCTAATTTGTGACACCTAGGGTATATTTGGATAAGTGGGGTACTATTGTATTAGGTCCCGCAACGCAAACGTAGAATGGGGGAGGGGGGGTACTTTTAAAACAAAATCTATCCCCCGCCATAACCTATCAATTTCGTTTTTAGAATGGCCTCTACTGGCATTGCCTCTACTGGTAAACCCTTTAGAGTCTTAAGATAGTCGACCTTCTCCTGACATTGTCAGTAGAGATTACACCATTATCTGCAGTTCCTATTGACAATGTCAGTATAGCCCCACCAAAAATCTAATAATTGTGGGAAGTGGTAGGGACTCTATTGTCATTGCCCCTACTCACAATATAAATAAACACATACGGCCGAAAATGAAATAAATGTGGGGCTTCTCTACTGACGGTGTCAGTAGAACCCCCACCATTAACAAAAGCCTATACTGACATGTCAGTAGGGCCCACCGAAATCTGATAATGGTTGGATTTGTGTCCACCCAGTGTGAGTCTGCCAATACCAAATTTGATTTGCTGAAAATGTCAGTAGAGGTTATGTATTATCTTAAATTCGCTATTGGCAATGTCAGTATAACATCTAATGATTGTGGTGGAGACCCTACTGGCATTGTCCCTATTGACAATATCAATAGACATACCCCGCCAAAAACGAAAAAAAAATTGGGGCTTCTCTACTGAAAATGTCAGTAGAACCCTAACCATTAAGAGAAGGCGACAGTGTCAGTAGGGTCTATCAAAATCCGCTAATGGTCGGATTCTACTGGTGTTGCATCTTTGGACAATACCAAATCTGATGAGCGTTGTCGACTGTGTCAGTAGAGCTTAAGTTCCAAATGACAATGTCAGTATACCCCCACCAAAAATCTAATAATTGTGGGAAGTGGTAGAACTCTATTGACATTGCCCCTACTCCCATTATCAATAGACACATCCCGTAAAAAAAGAAATAAATGTACCCTACTGAACGTGTCAGTAGAACCTACCATTAATAGAAGGCGACAGTGTCAGTAGGGTCCACAAAAATCTGAAAATTAGTGAATTATATGGAAATGTCAGTAGGGTACAAACCAAATGCAGGTAACAGGGGGAGGGGCATACTTTGTGTGGGGACCAAAATGTGATGGACCTTCACTAAACTTCTCAACAAAAAAAAAGCTGCTACAGCTTTTTTTTCGGAGTCGCAGATCATGGCGCGCAGATAATTTCGCTTTACCTTGGGTTGACCGCTCACAGTTTGTTTTTATTCGTTTACACCGTAAGCATATGATACAGTAACCCGTTGTTAATCAGTGTCTCCGAAAATGCAGCCTGTTTTCGTTCCGGTCTCATGGGGCGTTTTTCGCTATGCATGAATCCCATAAAACGGCTCTTTAGAGCCCATAATTCGAGTCTCGGCGCGCAGAAATCCGCGCAGCAGTTGCCGTCAGCCGGCTGTCGTCAGCTCATTCATTCGAAATTCGCGCCGACGACCACTCATCGCCGGACGATTGTTGTCGTGCCATTGTCTAGGCCCATCTAAGCGACGGAAAACAAGCAAAAGACACTGGTTTTTTTTTGATTTTTGACCTGAGAGAGACAAAGAGAGAGACAAAGAGTGAGTCTTTTCTACTCCCACCTCTTTCCAATGTCTCCAACATCTCTCTCTCTCTCTCTCTCTCTCTCTCTCTCTCTCTCTCTCTCCCTACCTTATGTCACCATTACACTTGTGAGAATGCATACAACATCATGAATACCTAATTCTTGTGACAGCCGGCTGTCCGATGGCCCTCGGAGAGCAACACACGATTTGATTACCGCCAGCCGTCCCCTCGTCTAATCCTTAGCGGATTTTCATTTCCCGAAAACGACTACTTGTCGCCTCTTTTGAGACTTCCTCTCTTGCCTCTCTATCTCTCTGTTTCTCTGTCTCTCCGTCTCTTTGTCTCTCTGTCTCTCTGTCTCTCTGTCTCTTTGTCTCTCCGTCTCCCTGTCTCTCTGTCTCTCTGTCTCTCTGTTTCTCCGTCTCTCTGTCTCTTTGTCTCTCTGTCTCTCTGTCTCTCTGTCTCTTTGTCTCTCCGTCTCCCTGTCTCTCTGTCTCTCTGTTTCTCCGTCTCTCTGTCTCTCTGTCTCTCTGTCTCTCTGTCTCTCTGTCTCTCTGTCTCTCTGTCTCTCTGTCTCTCTGTCTCTCTGTCTCTCTGTCTCTCTGTCTCTCTGTCTCTCTGTCTCTCTGTCTCTCTGTTTCTCTGTCTCTCTGTCTCTCTGTCTCTCTGTCTCTCTGTCTCTCTGTCTCTCTGTCTCTCTGTCTCTCTGTCTCTCTGTCTCTCTGTCTCTCTGTCTCTCTGTCTCTCTGTCTCTGTCTCTGTCTCTCTGTCTCTCTGTCTCTCTGTCTCTCCGTCTCTCTGTCTCTCCGTCTCTCTGTCTCTCTGTCTCTCTGTCTCTCTGTCTCTCTGTCTCTCTGTCTCTCTGTCTCTCTCTCTCTCCGTCTCTCTGTCTCTCCGTCTCTCTGTCTCTCCGTCTCTTTGTCTCTCCGTCTCTTTGCCTCTCTGCCACTCTACGTCTCTCTCTCTCTCTCTCTCTCTCTCTCTCTCTCTCTCTCTTTCTCTCTCTTCCTCTCTGTCTCTCTAAGAGTCACTAAAACTGAAGACTGAACCCGATTTTCGGCCTTCAACCGCCATTTCCTCCGTCCGCTTCCGCTCCCCAGCCCCCGAGCGTACCCTATTGTTTCCCTCCGTCCCTTCCTCTTCCGTTCCATTCGTCGTCACTCTCATTATGTTCCCTGTAATGGCCGATCGATAGGCCGTAAAGAGAGAAGAAGCTCCACACATTCCCCAGGCCCATTTCCTACCCGTTTTAGTCCTCATTCACCCGTTTGCCTCTAATGAAAACAATTTCAGGGGCGAGAGTGGGTTGGGTTACGGAAAAACATCGCACAACGCTCGTCTGCCGCCATGCCAGCCATGTGGAGCAAAATCACATCCCACCTGGGTGAGTTGATAAGGCGCCACGCCACAGCAGCTGTCGGTGGGGATATAGCTCAGTGGTAGAGCGCTCCCTTAGCATGGGAGAGGTCTGGGGTTCAATTCCCTATATCTCCAAAACATTTTTGCTTGCCGAATAATTGTCGAATAATCACTTTTTATTGTAATTACAGCGAAATTTTGCGTTCCTATTTTTTTAAAACGCATTTTTTGCATATATTTTCTCCAAAATAAATTGAAAATCGTAGCTTTGATAATTGAAGCCCAATTTCACTGCCAAATTGCACTTTGGGCAACAAAAACAGCTTTTTTCTCGAAAATGACGTAATTTCTTCTCCAGACTCAACAATTTCTTCAATTTCATTGACTGAAACCAAAGAAAATTGAATTTTCCGGCGGCGAGCTGCCCTTTCGATGAACAGAGCTTCAAAAACATCCCAGAATTGCAAGAATTTGCAGCATTTCAATGAAAATATGCTGATTTCAAAGGTCTAACCCGTTTGGT
>OZ059902.1:3813136-3820636 GCA_964057215.1 Oscheius myriophilus | reverse complement strand
CGGGCGGTAGTCACCCAGTGGGGCCGCCGATTTGCTACGGGTTTGAGTCGCAGGCGATTAGAGGTCTGATCGAGGGCGCCTGGACAGACAATTTACCTGCAAAAACCATGAGTTTTAAAGCTAAAATCTGTCTTAAGCCATAATAACTGATAATTTAAATATATTCAACTTACAGATGTAATTTGTACACAAAAACTAGCACATGTTTGTAAAATATTAATATTCTAACACCAAAGTTACCTTTAAAATTCCAAATTAAAGCAAACATTTTCAGATTAGACGGGTCTATTGTCGCACTGAAGGAGATCAAACTCCAATTCCAAGAAGGTCTTCCCTTCACAGCGATTAGAGAAGGTACCGTAACCCTAAAATCACGCAAAATACGTATTTAGCCTCTCTCTTACGTACTTTACGCCATGCTAATATCGTCTGTTTACACGACATTTATATCCAACAAAATCAATTGACTTTCGTCTTCGAATATATGGTAACCTGATATTTTACTCAAACGAACAAAGTTTTTTTTTAGAAAATGGATCTTAGCAAGTACTTGGAAGCGCACCCGAATGGTCTTTCCAACCGACAAACGATGTTACTTTTGTTCCAATTGCTGAGAGGGCTTGACTTCTGCCATAAGAAGAAAATTCTGCACAGGTGGGATTCAAAATTAACGTATGCAACTCAAAGAACTGGTTAAATAAGAAAAACAAAAAAGTCTCGCAGTCAGCAGGATTCGAACCTACGCGGGCAGAGCCCAATTGATTTCTAGTCAATCTCCTTAACCACTCGGACATGACTGCACGCAAACATCGCTCGCTGCGCCGTTTGATTAGCCTGCCGCCGCTTTGTACACACGAAGGTCACGTTTCCAGAGATCTCAAGCCGCAGAACCTCCTCCTCGACGGCGAAGGAGTTTTAAAGTTGGCCGATTTCGGGCTAGCCCGGGCTAAATCCGTACCCAGCAGGACCTACAGCAACGAGGTTGTTACTCTGTGGTATAGACCACCAGATGTACTGCTGGGAAATACAAACTACACCACTTCTTTGGACATGTGGTGAGTTTTAATTAGATTGTTGTCCACATGTTAAAGATTTTACCAGAAAATTCTTTTTTATAGGGGAGTTGGTTGCATTTTTGCGGAAATTTGCTCGGGACAGGCTCTTTTCCCCGGGACGAAGGATGTAACTGACCAGTTGGATAAGATATTTCAAGTTAGAGGAAAACCTGATTTGGCAAAGTGGCCGGAGGTAAGGACAGAGAGACAAAGAGACAGAGAGACAGAGAGACAGAGAGACAGAGAGACAGAGAGACAGAGAGACAGAGAGACAGAGAGACAGAGTGACAGAGAGACAGAGAGACAGAGAGACAGAGAGACAGAGAGACAGAGAGACAGAGAGACAGAGAGACAGAGAGACAGAGAGACAGAGAGACAGAGAGACAGAGAGACAGAGAGACAGAGAGACAGAGAGACAGAGAGACAGAGAGACAGAGAGACAGAGAGACAGAGAGACAGAGTGACAGAGAGACAGAGAGACAGAGAGACAGAGAGACAGAGAGACAGAGAGACAGAGAGACAGAGAGACAGAGAGACAGAGAGACAGAGAGACAGAGAGACAGAGAGACAGAGTGACAGAGAGACAGAGAGACAGAGAGACAGAGAGACAGAGAGACAGAGAGACAGAGAGACAGAGAGACAGAGAGACAGAGAGACAGAAAGACAGAGAGACAGAGAGACAGAGAGACAGAGAGACAGAGAGATAGAGAGACAGAGAGACAGAGAGACAGAGAGACAGAGAAACAGAGAGACAGAGAGACAGAGAGACAGAGAGATAGAGAGACAGAGAGACAGAGAGACAGAGAGACAGAGAAACAGAGAGACAGAGAGACAGAGAGAAAAAGAGACAGAGAGACAGAGAGATAGAGAGACAGAGAGACATAGAGACAGAGAGACAGAGAGACAGAGAGACAGAGAGACAGAGAGACAGAGAGACAGAGAGACAGAGAGACAGAGAGACAGAGAGACAGAGAGACAGAGAGACAGAGAGACAGAGAGACAGAAAGACAGAGAGACACAGAGACACAGAGACAGAGAGACAGAGAGACAGAGAGACAGAGAGACAGAGAGACAGAGAGACAGAGAGACAGAGAAACAGAGAGATAGAGAGACAGAGAGACAGAGAGACAGAGAGACAGAGAGACAGAGAGACAGAGAGACAGAGAGACAGAGAGACAGAGAGACAGAGAAACAGAGAAACAGAGAAACAGAAAGACAGAGAGACAGAGAGACAGAGAGACAGAAAGACAGAGAGACAGAGAGACAGAGAGACAGAGAGACACAGAGACACAGAGACAGAGAGATAGAGAGACAGAGAGACAGAGAGACAGAGAGACAGAGTGGCAGAGAGACAGAGAGACAGAGAGACAGAGAGACAGAGAGACAGAGTGACAGAGAGACAGAGAGACAGAGAGACAGAGAGACAGAGAAACAGAGAAACAGAGAAACAGAAAGACAGAGAGACAGAGAGACAGAGAGACAGAAAGACAGAGAGACAGAGAGACAGAGAGACAGAGAGACAGAGAGATAGAGAGACAGAGAGACAGAGAGACAGAGAGATAGAGAGATAGAGAGACAGAGAGACAGAGAGACAGAGAGACAGAGAAACAGAGAGACAGAGAGACAGAGAGACAGAGAGACAGAGAGACAGAGAGACAGAGAGACAGAGAGACAGAGAGACAGAGAGACAGAGAGACAGAGAGACAGAGAGACAGAGAGACAGAGAGACAGAGAGACAAAGAGACAGAGTGACAGAGAGACAGAGAGACAGAGAGACAGAGAGACAGAGAGACAGAGAGACAGAGAGACAGAGAGACAGAGAGACAGAGAGACAGAAAGACAGAGAGACAGAGAGACAGAGAGACAGAGAGACAGAGAAACAGAGAGACAGAGAGACAGAGAGAAAAAGAGACAGAGAGACAGAGAGATAGAGAGACAGAGAGACATAGAGACAGAGAGACAGAGAGACAGAGAGACAGAGAGACAGAGAGACAGAGAGACAGAGAGACAGAGAGACAGAGAGACAGAAAGACAGAGAGACAGAGAGACAGAGAGACAGAGAGACAGAGAGACAGAGAGACAGAGAGACAGAGAGACAGAAAGACAGAGAGACAGAGAGACAGAGAGACAGAGAGACAGAGAGATAGAGAGACAGAGAGACAGAGAGACAGAGAGACAGAGAAACAGAGAGACAGAGAGACAGAGAGACAGAGAGATAGAGAGACAGAGAGACAGAGAGACAGAGAGACAGAGAAACAGAGAGACAGAGAGACAGAGAGAAAAAGAGACAGAGAGACAGAGAGATAGAGAGACAGAGAGACATAGAGACAGAGAGACAGAGAGACAGAGAGACAGAGAGACAGAGAGACAGAGAGACAGAGAGACAGAGAGACAGAGAGACAGAGAGACAGAGAGACAGAGAGACAGAGAGACAGAGAGACAGAAAGACAGAGAGACACAGAGACACAGAGACAGAGAGACAGAGAGACAGAGAGACAGAGAGACAGAGAGACAGAGAGACAGAGAGACAGAGAAACAGAGAGATAGAGAGACAGAGAGACAGAGAGACAGAGAGACAGAGAGACAGAGAGACAGAGAGACAGAGAGACAGAGAGACAGAGAGACAGAGAAACAGAGAAACAGAGAAACAGAAAGACAGAGAGACAGAGAGACAGAGAGACAGAAAGACAGAGAGACAGAGAGACAGAGAGACAGAGAGACACAGAGACACAGAGACAGAGAGATAGAGAGACAGAGAGACAGAGAGACAAAGAGACAGAGAGATAGAGAGACAGAGAGACAGAGAGACAGAGAGACAGAGTGGCAGAGAGACAGAGAGACAGAGAGACAGAGAGACAGAGAGACAGAGTGACAGAGAGACAGAGAGACAGAGAGACAGAGAGACAGAGAAACAGAGAAACAGAGAAACAGAAAGACAGAGAGACAGAGAGACAGAGAGACAGAAAGACAGAGAGACAGAGAGACAGAGAGACAGAGAGACAGAGAGATAGAGAGACAGAGAGACAGAGAGACAGAGAGACAGAGAAACAGAGAGACAGAGAGACAGAGAGACAGAGAGACAGAGAGACAGAGAGACAGAGAGACACAGAGACACAGAGACAAAGAGACAGAGAGATAGAGAGACAGAGAGACAGAGAGACAGAGAGACAGAGTGGCAGAGAGACAGAGAGACAGAGAGACAGAGAGACAGAGAGACAGAGAGACAGAGAGACAGAGAGACAGAGAGACAGAGAGACAGAGAAACAGAGAAACAGAGAAACAGAAAGACAGAGAGACAGAGAGACAGAGAGACAGAAAGACAGAGAGACAGAGAGACAGAGAGACAGAGAGACAGAGAGATAGAGAGACAGAGAGACAGAGAGACAGAGAGACAGAGAAACAGAGAGACAGAGAGACAGAGAGAAAAAGAGACAGAGAGACAGAGAGACAGAGAGATAGAGAGACAGAGAGACATAGAGACAGAGAGACAGAGAGACAGAGAGACAGAGAGACAAAGAGACAGAGAGACAGAGAGATAGAGAGACAGAGAGACAGAGAGACAAAGAGACAGAGAGACAGAGAGATAGAGAGACAGAGAGACAGAGAGACAGAGAGAAAAAGAGACAGAGAGACAGAGAGACAGAGAGACAGAGAGACAGAGAGACAGAGAGACAGAGAGACAGAGAGACAGAGAGACAGAGAGACAGAGAGACAGAGAGACAGAGAGACACAGAGACAAAGAGACAGAGAGACAGATAGACAGAGTGACAGAGAGACAGAGAGACAGAGAGACAGAGAGACAGAGAAACAGAGAAACAGAGAAACAGAAAGACAGAGAGACAGAGAGACAGAGAGACAGAAAGACAGAGAGACAGAGAGACAGAGAGACAGAGAGACAGAGATATAGAGAGACAGAGAGACAGAGAGACAGAGAGACAGAGAGACAGAGAGACAGAGAGACAGAGAGAAAAAGAGACAGAGAGACAGAGAGATAGAGAGACAGAGAGACATAGAGACATAGAGACAGAGAGACAGAGAGACAGAGAGACAGAGAGACAGAGAGACAAAGAGACAGAGAGATAGAGAGATAGAGAGACAGAGAGACAGAGAGACAAAGAGACAGAGAGACAGAGAGATAGAGAGACAGAGAGACAGAGAGACAAAGAGACAGAGAGACAGAGAGATAGAGAGACAGAGAGACAAAGAGACAGAGAAACAGAGAGACAGAGACAGAGACATAAATTTCAGGTCCTCCGCTTGCCTCACTACTCCCAGCAGGACTACCCCAACTACAGAGAAATGTCATTCGTCCACGTTAACTCACAGCTGAGCCGACTTCTAGCCCCAGGGCTCGATCTATTAACAAAATTTCTGCAGGTGATTTACCTAAAATGCTTCTCCTAAGCTGTAAATTGTTTCCCTCCTCGGAGGGATTTCAAAAATAGTGCCAACCACTGGTTGCCGGTGGTGCTTTCCCATTGGCTGGCTACGGGAGCACCAACCCGGTACCGTAGCAGTCATCACCTCTGCCAGGTTGGGTTTGGAGAGGTAGGGCCATGGTGGTTGTTCGGCTTTCGCCCAGACAAAGGGTACACAGGGTACCCGAAGTCCAACTTGAAAGCGAACACCGCTGACTTCGCCTAGTGGTGGCACCGATCTCGTACGGGTGCGAGTTTCTCCTCCCTCACTCTCTATCTCATCACTGATTCAGCAATATCTCTCTCTTTCTTTCTCTCTCTCTCTCTCTCTCTCTCTCTCTCTCTCTCTCTCTCTCTCTTCTATTCCAATTTCGTCCTTTCAGCTCCGCCCCGAAGACCGCGTCTCCGCCTCGGCTGCCATGCTGCACCCCTACTTCTCCATGCTGCCTCGGGAACTCCTTCTTCTCCCTCTCACGCAGCCCATCTACGCCCTTCCACAACTGCGCTGGTGATCTGGCACTACGGGTCCGAACCGAGATCATCCATAAAGTTTTAAATTTTCCACTTATACTTGTCCTTTTGAAATGGAGGGAAGAGACAAAAGGAGACTGGTAATAGATTGAAAAGGCAAAAAGTAATGGAGGTATGGGGAATCGAACCCCAGGCCTCTCGCATGCAAAGCGAGCGCTCTACCCCTGAGCTATACCCCCGTTGGGAAACGAACGCCGGCGCCGTGTTATTTGCGAGGCCGAGCGATTCTAGATAACGACGTGGGCGGCGAAAAGAGAAAAAGCACATCACTGGAAAACAAGATAGGCGTTGAAAATGAAGAGATTTAAAATTGTTATTTAAAATTGTACATTTCCTTTCTGTAAATGCAAAAGATGTGACAGAGTAAAAGATCCAGCTGATATTACCGTCCACAGCACCTAATGATGGCGCATTCATACCCACATCTCTAATCGCCTGCGACTCACACCCGTAGCGTATCGGCACCTGCAATGGACCACCCCGAGCCGTTGCTTGGATACCTTAGCTTTGCGCAGAGGCGATAACGTGACCCATGAAGCTTTGCTGAGGTGCGTTTATTGCTGGTTGAAAACTTTTCCCAATTGCCCGCGGTTCCCCCTGAAACATGGGTGGAGTACGCAATTTTTGAAAGCCCCAAGGGGGCAGAAAGACACGAGAAACCCTGGCATTGGGGTTACAGTTACTTGTTGAGCGTTCATTCCGACAGAAAACCTTTAACGGTAAAATAAGGTTTGCGTTAATTTTGTAATAGGAATGCCATCAGTTCACAAAAAATCTACTTAAAGGCAGTGTGTCACCAAAATTCGACATTCTCAGAATTGAAAACTTATCGTTTTTAAAATTAAACCTTCCGAAGACGAATTCAACAATGTATCTATTTTGTCAAAAATGTGTTTTCATTGCTTTTATTTGGCTCCTCAAAGTTTTCCCGCGAAATTTTTGAACTGAAATTAGCATGCTGCTCTCTCCATTTCTAATGCTGAAAATGAATCTCTCGCTTCACGGTACGCTGTGTACAGGTCCACCCGTACATGCGTTCATTTTTCATGACACACTGCCTTTAATCTCCAATACACTTAAAACAGTGAGATAGCGCTATACAAATTCAGATGTTTATCATCCATTAACACGAAATTCATGCAATCGTGCCAAGTGAAATATTCTACTTCTAAAATAATTACAGTTTACTTTTAACACAAACTTTTCTTGCTATTTAAACCGAGCAAAAAATTTTTGGAGATATAGGGAATTGAACCCCAGACCTCTCCCATGCTAAGGGAGCGCTCTACCACTGAGCTATATCCCCAGCAGTGACAGGGTAGTGGCGCCCCCTTTTATGCCCGTCACAGCAGCTAGTTTAACGAAAACACTTTATTTTACGTTTAAATAATAATAAACAGCATTGTTTCCTAGATTATCGCATTTTATACTGATAAAACCCGTCCCAAATCGCTTGCAAAGCAGGTGTGACGCATAGTTGACCGCTATTTCCCAAC